>LPNX010181357.1:13832-67660 GCA_001517045.1 Pseudotsuga menziesii | reverse complement strand
CTCTCTCGTCTATGACTTGACCCGACACCTGAACCTCTTTCCTCTGGTCCATTACTGAATTTCACACTGGTAACTTTGAGAAGGGGAATTACAGAGTTACTGGGTTTCCGTTTTACCTGGTTTACTGTGTAGGCGCGTGCCCGGAGCATGTCTGCACTTGACGAATGGAAGCCGAACACTGACAAATGGAAGCTTCCAGACAGGCCGGTCCCTTTCACTGGTCCCGAGCGAATAAAATAACAATGATAGAGGTCAACCCTTCGCTTTTATAAGCCTTTTTTATTTCCGGGCCTATCACAATTCGCCACGTGGACGATCATTTACTTTCCGCAACTACCATCTACTATCAGCCGCGCGTCTTTTTCTTCCGGATTCATTATCAACCGTTGATCTGATCCTTTGCAAACTTCTGGCCCTTGGATCACATGCCACGTATCCTTTCCCGCCGGCTGTCTTGGCGATAAACACCGTGCAAGTCTCCGTCCCGGAATCGTTCATGACCGTAGATGTGACGTACCTCCATCCTCCACCGTTGGATCAAACGCCACGTCCCACATTCCGCTGAGGCCTCTGACTTTAACCATCGTGCAACTCTGAGTCTCGAAATCATCCACAGCCGTCAATCTGATATATCTTTACAGGTGGGCCGTGGGATCATGTGGCGCCTATCAAATTCCGCTGGGCTCCTTCGCCTTAACCGTCGAGCAACTTTGATCAGCGGAATTATCCCCAGTCGTCGATGCGATACGCCTTTAACCATGCACTGCCGGATCATCAGCCACGTACCCGATTCCGCTGGCCAATCCGGGATTAACTGCCGTGCACGTTCATCCTTCGGAAATCATAATAGCCGTTGATCTATTCCACCTCTGATCCTCGGCTGTCGGATTAACCACCACATACCCATTCCGCTGGACGTTTTGAGTTTATCCACCGCGCAGGTTCCGGTTTACGAAATCGATCCCATCCATCGATGTGATCCGATCCCGCCCCTCCACCGTCGAATCGAGAGGAGTATACATGATTCTGCCGGCCTCCATTTCCTTAACTAAGGCGTGCTTTCACAGGGCGGATCTGATGTGGACCGTGGATCTGCTTCGGACCACTTCAGAACCCTTGATCTGTGCAGCTGGTTAAAGGCTCGAACTCCTCCTATCTTCCTCGCATGTTATAAAGGTCGGATGGAGTATTAGCCACTGATTTTCTTCTTTCCACCCTCGCGGCCTAGGATCTTTGGCAACCTGATCGACATTTAGACTATCATCACACTTATATATTATACCTTTTGTCCAAAGTACTAAAAAAAACATTATCTTTTCTCCACCATGGTCTCATTCTCCTTGGTCAAATAAAGGTGTTAACAGCTGGCTCCATCTGGGGATGATATCCTCCCTGCGAGGTATCAAAGAACTCATAGACCAGGTGCCTGCTTTTTGACTTTGCATAATAATTCCCAAAAAACCCATTTTTTGTTTATTGTACATATACCATTTTTATGTATTTTTTGAGGAAAAGAGTGGTACGCCTCCTGAATTTTTTGGGGCTTTCATTGCAAGCTCCAAATATTTTCGGCTTACCATTCTTATTGGCTTGTAAAAGAAAAATATGTACAGTCTATAATACAGGTTTTACCTTCCTCCTCTAGGATAGGTAATGCTTCAGATACCTCCCATTGATAGGGTTGCTCTCAAGAAGAATCCCATTTGTATACTCCAGCAAAAATGCATTTTGCCCTCTGTACCCAGCAACAACATAAGGTCCAACCCACATAGGGTCAAATTTTCCATGCTTTTCTTCATTAGGAGCATCCCACTTCAGAACTAGGTCATCGATCTGAAACTGTTCTTCTTTGACTCTTCTGTCAAAAGTACTTTTCATTTTCTCTTGATGTGACTGTACTTTATCATAGGCCTTATATCTCCGTTCTTCTAGCTCAATGATCTGATTTATCCTCCGATGTATGTGGTTTGGTTCTTCTTGCTGATCTTGGGAATATCTCATAACTGGGACCCCTAACGATGCCGGAAAAATCACTTCAGTTCCATATACCAATTGGAAAGGGGACATGCCAATTGCCCTTTTAGTGCTAATCCTGTCAGCCCATAGAGCATATTTGAGTTTGGTGTGCCAGGATCTCTTGTTGTCCTCCAACAGCTTTTTGATGATCCTCACCAGACTTTTGTTTGAGGATTCAACCAACCCATTCCCTTGAGGATAATAGGCTGTCGAATGATTGAGAATTATATGATACTTATGACAAAAATTTATCATTTTCCTGGACTTGAAAGCAGCGGCATTGTCTGTTACTATCCTTTTTGGACATCCAAATCGAGCCAGGATATTCTCTTCAAGAAACTCCCCGATCACATTTTCAGTGGCCCTCCTGGTAGGAATTGCTTCTATCCATTTGGTAAAATAGTCGGTAGCTGTCAAAATCCACCTATGCTGACCTGATGAATTGGGGTTTATTTCTCCAATAAAATCTAAACCCCATTGCTGGAAAGGGGCCTCAACTGTTATTGGATCCAGAGGGAGAGACAGTACCTTTCTCTTACCATCGAAAATTTGGCATTGATGGCATTTGCTGGTTTCTTTATACACATCTGAGAATAATGTAGGCCAATAAAAACCAACTCTCAGGATTTTGTTGGCTGTCACCTTCCAAGAATGATGTCCTCCACAGTATCCCCTGTGAAATTCTCTTGTAATTTGCTGGGCCTCATCCTCCAAGAGACAGTTTAGCAGAACCCCTCCAGGGTATTTCCAATAGAGGTATTTATTAATGATACAAAATTTGGCAGATTTCAACTTCACAGATCTAGCTCTTGATTTACTTAATCCATCTGGTGCTTGCAGATTGCGGAGGACAAATACAATATCAGAATACCATGGAGAATTTACAAAATCAACCATCACTTCTATATCCGCCTCCACCTGATCAGGTTGATGAGATAAGAAATTTATTCGCAGAGATTCACAATTTGAGTTTGTCATCATCTTTGCCAACCCTTGCCCTTTGATCAGCTTCGTGGGCTTTATTTCTATGTCATATTCTAATAATGTAGCTATCCATTTCACTCTCCTGCCTTCTGGATCTGGTTGAGTCAAAATCGCTTTCACAGCAGCGGTTGGGACATGTGCAATTACATGCGAATGCAGAACATACACTCTAAAATCTTTCAATGCTTTAACTAAAGCATAGGCCTGCTTTTCCATGATGTCATATTTCAATTCTCCATCCCGAAGTATCTTACTGAAAAAGGCTATAGGTTGTTCCTGGTTCTCATCATTTTTCTGTAATAATACAGCTGCTATAGTATGTTCCGAAGCATATGAGAATACTGAGAATTCTTTGGCAAAATTTGGACTTACCAAAACAGGTGCTTCTGAAATTGTTTTCTTGATTTCCCAAAATGACTCCTTAGCTTCTGCATTCCACTTTATTTCATGACCCTTTCTCAACATATTAGTAATATTCATCAAAATCTCAGCGAAGCTAGGTACAAATCTTCTCAGGAAATTTACCTGTCCCAGAAATGACTGTACCTCCTTTTTGCTTCTGGGCTCTCCCACTTTCAGGATTGCACCTACTCTCTCAGGATCAATATTTATGCCATCTTTGGATATTATATGGCCTAGCAGTTTTCCTTCCTCTAATGCAAAATTAGATTTCTTAGGATTTAGAGATATACCATATTTCCTGCACTTCATGAAAACCTTCTCAAGATGGTGCAAATGTTCTTTGTCAGATTTAGAGTAGACTGTGATATCGTCCATGTAGATCACCACAAAAAATCCAATTTCCCCTGCAAAAGCGATGTCCATAGCTCGCTGGAAAGTGGCTCCCGCATTCATTAAACCAAAAGGCATCTTTGCATACATAAAAGTGCCCCATGGTGTAGTAAAGGCAGTCTTCTCCTGATCTTTTGGTAACACTTTGATCTGGTTATACCCGGAAAATCCATCCAACATCGAAATCCTTTCAGCTCCCAGCACTTGCTGCAGCATGTGATCCATCTTGGGTAGAGGATAGTTATCTTTCATGGAGACCTTATTCAAATTGCGAAAATCTATGCACAGTCTTGTCTCTCCACTCTTCTTTCTGACAGGGACCAAATTAGCAACCCACTTAGAAAATCTGAGCGTTACAATGATCTTGGCATCAAATAACTTCTTTATTTCCTTCTCAATGATAGGGGGCAATTTAGGGTTGATCCTCCGAAGTCTCTGTTTAAAAGGTTTTTCTCCAGGCTTTATAGGAATAGTGTGCTGTATGATAGATGTATCATATTCTTTGAGGTCTTCATAACTCCAGGAAAACATATCTGTATATTTTTTCATCAACTTTACATACTCCTCTTTCTCCTTTTCAAGCAGCTTCTTGGACAGTTTTATGATTTTAGGATTTTCCTCAGTGCTAATATTTTTATCTTCAACTGCATCACCAACCGGTTTCACTTTGGGATTCTTGGCAACATCATTATGATCAAAGAGCCTTTCTAAAGGGATCAGGCCTCTTGGTATAAAATTATTTTTCAGCTCGATGATATCCTTACCTCCCAAGGTTTTCCTTAAATTTTCAGCATCTTCTTCTGATTCAACCGTTTCTTCATCCTCAGGGGTCCTATCATTACCATTTTCATTTTCAACATGAGTATTCACAAACTCCCCTGACAACTCTAGAAATCTTCGGATCTGCATATCATCTTTGAACACCTGCCAGTATTTGTAATTGACGGGGATAGAAGGTCTGTTCAAAATCTCCACCTGGTACTCTTTTTGACTGGTCATTGGGGTCTCAAATTTTCCAGCGGATACTGCTAAGGAATAAGCCACCGTATTGTCAACCCTGGGAACCACCTGAATTGTATGCTCTGTAAAGAAATTGCCAAGCATATCCCATACTTCCTTTCTGTAAGCCCTCATCCGAGGATGCTTAGTTTGATAACTCTCATTTACCTAGTTTATCACCAACTCGGAATCTCCCAAGATCTTGACCCTCTGAGCCCCCAGATATTTCAAAGCATGTAACCCCAATAACAGGGCCTCATACTCTGCTACATTATTAGTGCATTCAAACAGCAATTTGTATGACAAAGCTTTGAAATCATGAATAGGAGAAATGATGTAGACACCAGCCCCGACACCAACCTTTGCAACAGATCCATCGAAATACATGATCCATTGGCCTTCTTTTTTCTGTTTTGCTTCCAGAGCTTGCTGTTCCAAAACTTCTTTTTCTTTATTCTCCTCGGACTTCTCCTGTTCTTCAGATTTCTTTTGCAATGCGGCTTCTAAATCATGTGGGACAACATCATTAAAGAAAATGGAAGATCCCAAATCAGTATCAACAGCATATATATGATGAACTTCGGGCTTATCCTGACTGCTAACCACATAAGGAGTTCTCTTTTCACTATACAACTTTCTGCTCCCATCTGGAACTGGAATGGTAGCATATGACATATCCATCTACAAGCTACCTTTCAGCTTGGAAGTCCAAGATCTTGACAGCAATACCCCAAATTTGGGTGGGATGTCTGCCACTACTACATCCATGACTATGGTCTTAGAAGGCAGTTTGTTCAGGGTTACCACCATGTCCTTGATTAGTCCCGGGCATTTTACCCTTTTGGAATCGAAAGAGTATAGATCTTTATAGGGCCTTGTTACCTCCAATCCTAAAATTTCTACCACTCCTTTGGGCATCAGATTGTGTGACGCCCCAGAATCCAACATGGCATTGTGGACCACTTTGTCAAGCACATTTAGACTTAAATAGAAAGGAGGCACCTCTTCACCTTCTAAATCTTCAGCTTTTGATCCGAATGAAATAGCAGGACTATCATCATTCAAATTCAATATGTCAGACTGCCCTTCACCTTGGTCTTTGACCATTTTTGAGATAGTATCTCTGTATTCAGTGTTTCTCAATAACTCATCAAACGGGACAGAGATCTTTAGTTTAGACAGCTCATTTTGTAAGTTAAAACCAGCACTAATATTCTCCCTCTCAACCGGAGTCGCCTTTTTTATTACTTTATCCCTTTGTACATCATTGTCAACCTCTCTACTCACAAAGGGCTCTTTTGGTATTTCCTTCCCCTTTTCTCCATTCAAAGAACTAGAGGAAGGCTGATTTGGGTTTGCCTTCCCTTTATTTATAGGGACATCTCTATTTCTCAGTCTCATTTTCCTTTGGACATCATCCATCGCATGTAAATAACCTCTTTGATATAGTTCATTTTCAAACTCTTCATTTACATCTTGCTGCGCAAACATATTATGCTCCTCTTCAGTAAGATATATTTTAGAATCCTTCTCTCCAAACAGATGAATATCATTTTCAGGAGGATCTTCTTCATCACCAACATAATTTTCAGGAAAAGGTGGGCGGATGAGTAGCTCTTCTTGGTTTCTTGGATTCCTCTGGTCTCTCTGTCTATTTTGGGGGGGAACAGGGGGATTTGGTCTTCTGAAGTTTGGATTCCTGATCCGGGGATCCCCTTTCTCTCTATTGAAAGGCCTAGCATCCATGGTTAACTTATCCATCAACTTCTCCATTGTCTTCAGCATTATCTCAAATTTAACATCTGCAGGAGAAGATGAAGTAGAAGGTACATTTTCTTCTTTCCTCCTCCTATCCATATCTCTATGCTTGATCTTTCCACTAGCCATGATGTTAGCTTCCACTTCTAGGGCATCAGTAAACATGGTAGCAAGAGTTGCCGATTTCCTCTCCCGCAAGGAGAATGCAAAATCATTATCGAAAGCTCCAGCATAATGCAGTTTAGCAGCTGCGGGAGAAGGCTTTATATCTTCTGGGATAGAGTTATAAGCCCTCATGAATCTACTTGAGAATTCATGGACAGACTCAAAACCCCCTTTCTTAAGACCGTTATACTGGGATAAAAGCTGCAGAAGATTCATCTTATCATCCCATCTATCCAAAAATGCATTCTGAAAAGCCTGAAAATTCACAATAGACCCAGGTGGAAGGTCCTTAAACCACTTTTTTGCCTCCCCAAACAAACTTTGGGCAAATAACCACATTTTGACATCCAGATAGTCTACTTCCTCCAAGTCAATGAAGTCTTCAAACTTGGCAACATGTTGTTTTGCGGTTATATCCCCTTCCCCATCAAATAAAGATATCCTCTGAGAATAATTTTGGGGGAGATCATGCAACGCAGCAGGGAGACGCAAAGGGGCAAATCTAGCAGCCATTGGTCTAGGTGGGTTCACAGGAACTGCAGTACTTTGAGAATGCTCGGAGGTGGTTGTTTCAGCTTTATAGGTTTTTCGTAAGTCTTTCCAGAGGGAATCTAACAAATAGGACTCTAACTCACTAGGATTGGGCTTAGTATTTTTGAGGTCGGATTCAGACCTAGCTCTCAACCTACAAGGATTGGACTCAGCATTTTTTAGGTCGGGTTCAGATCTAGTTCTAAATGGCGTCTGCGCAGTATTGATTTCCCATGCTGGATTAATATGAGAATCTGGTGGTGATGATGGGCCGAACAAAGGAAAATCTACCTTCTCTTTATTCTTTCTTTTAAACAATTTTTCTGGATTCTCAAAACTTTTCAGAATTTCGGTATCAGAGTTACCTTGTGTGTGTCTTCTGGAAGCCAGAATGTTGTTCTTCAATTCTGAAACAATTTCACAGTGAAGTCGCCAGGGAAAATACACAACCTTCTTTTCTTTTCGAAATTCCTGTTTGCCCACAGAAATCTCTCTTGATCTTTGTCGTTCTCCAGGGGCAGATATGCACTTTCGTCCCCAGCAACGGTGCCAGTTTGTTAGCACTCAGAATGTACCCAGGTTGTAAAAGGTACACCCCGAGGTAACAGCAAAACCACTTTAGGAGGAAATTGGTAATTTCTTCCAGAGAGGGATCTCTCAATACAAATCTTACAAGACCAGATGGTAAACAATATTTAAAGATTTATTTGTTCGGTTGAAACAATCACATATCCATTGGGCACGGAGTCATATACATATAAAAGATCACAAATATGTATACACAAGACTTATGAAAGGCAATATAATCACATAATTGCAGTCATTCCATTTATCAGGGTGAAATAGAAAGGACGAGGGAACAACCCATCAATACAGAGCGTCTAAGACGAATTCCATATCAACTTTAGTAGAAAGAATCATATAATAACTGAAACGATGAATAGAGCATAAGCATATGAATTCTAATCATCAAACACTATGTTCCAGATATGAAGAAAAACAAAATGGAGTGTTACATAGGGGAAAATACAATCACAGAAAGAAAGAAAGCACGGACTGCAACATCAATGATACATGAATCTCTGAAAAAACTCTCATGCATTCATTTTTGGTATTAAAAAATAAGACAGATATGTTCTCCACAAATCACTTCATTCGATGGGTTCCAACCCCCATCTCATAAAAAGATAGAAATATATAGATGAAATAATAAGTATGCTCCCAGCAGATCAATAACAGAATGATCGGCGTAAATTAGAGTTTGTAACTGAATTCCTACACCACTAGGAAGTTGTTACACTCCATTCCTAACAGATCACAAAGTATTAATCAACTGAATAACAAAATTTCGTCCAACAGCTCCATGTCCCGACAGCCCCACGTCTTTGCCCCATCAGCTCCACGTCTTTGCCCCATCAGCTCTTCAGCACCTGACACCTGTTCCTAGGGGGGAATAATATACTTTGTTTTCCCAAACCGCTCTACAGCTTTCCAATACTCCGAACTCGGGGTGTCACACTCCATCATCTCCCGAATATCTACCTCGAGCTCCATATATGCTTCATAATATTTCCTGGGCAATCTGGCTCTGATAACGGCAAACTTCTGCAGGACTTCGAAATATTCTGTTAACATGTCTACAATGGTTTGCCCTGTCAGGTTCTTCGCCAAGCTATCAAATTTCGAGTGGTCCATTCGAGCCTGAAAAAGCAGGTGATGATAATGTTCAGGCGGGAGCATCTTACCTTCTTCGTTCCAGAAGGACGGCAGTCCATCTTCGAACAACTCTTTAAACTCTTGTTTGAACTTAGTGACCTGCACAAGCAGTTCTTCTGACTTCTCTTGGACAATCTTCATTAAATGGTGTTTGTGGGTGATCTTCTTCACCGACAGCACTATTGAGATTCTGTCCTTTACGCCCATGTCGTGCAGCTTTTGGTATGTCAGTGAATTCAGAAAATTTAATGTATTCTGAGCTGTAGTGAGGGGTCTTCTTGCCATGTGTTCATCCACCAGTTTCAATCTTTGTTGGGCCAACTCTGTCAGTCCACTCAAATCATCAATAAAACACAAGTAATGTCGGAACTTGGTAATCTCTATAGTCAGGGTATCCCAGATAATATGTTTCGCCCCCTGAAGAGGGCCCTTCCCAATGCATTTTTCTTTTAGCTCATCGAGCTTTTTCTGTAATTGATTCCTATCATGCAAGATCTGTTTTCTGTTTTCACTTATCTTGGTTAACTCAGCCTTTACTTTTTCATTCTCGGCTTTCAACTCCTTAATAGCTTCCTCCTTCAAACTCACTTGGGACATAGACACCAACAGGTCATCTGCAGAAAAATCAGCTAATGGCTTCTGGATGTTTACAATAGATAAGTCATCACCGGTAGGGGTTTGGCTCATTAGCTCTTCCATAATCTCCTTTTCCTCAGTCTAATCTTTCTTCATCATGGAGATTTGGGATAGCAGCTCCTCCCTCTCGGCCTCCCACTTATCCTTTTCCTCTTGCAGCTCTCCAGCTTTTCCTTTGTATTCCATCATCTCCTGCTGGATTTTATCTTTCTCCTCCTGGAGAGCTAGCAATTCAGCTGATTGGACATGCTCTGAGCCTGGTATCTTCAACTTCTTCTTCAAAACCTGGAGCACGTTATCTTTCTCTTCTAGCAACTTTTTGACAGCCTAGGTATTGTCTGAGCTAGCAAGGTCTGCTTGCATTTTTCTGACCTGAATAACATTTGCCTTTTTTTCCACTTTCTCATGCTTTAACTGGACTTCCAATTTGTCTACCAACACCTGTAATTTGTTTATCCTTACCATGGCCTGCAGTAAATCTGAGTAGATGATGTCGCTGGTCTGTTTATGCAGCTGGATCTTGTCTGGGGTGCTGATTTTGTCCAGCCTGACTTCTATCTTAGACATCCTCTTGTCATTCACTATGGCCATCTTAAAAGTATTTTTCTCAGCATCTCTAGCCGAAACTAGAGATGTTTTTGAACTGTACAAGTTTCTTACCCTCGGGAGCAGACTTCTCGTTTCCTCTAGGGACAGCTTCCTCTTTTCCATGTAGCTCTCCTTGAGCTCTTCTCTTGACTTAAATAAGGGGTTGGGTTCTGGATTGTCTACACCACATTCTAAACCTTTAAAGGAGAATTGATTGACTTGCACGGTCTTCACGGGGACTAAGGCAGCTTTTTTGAAAACATCAGACACTTCTTCATCTACAGTCTCACCTCCTCCGAGCAGCCTTGCCTTTTTATGGGACGCCTCTTCGTCCACTTCCATATTCTCAGCATCGGACAAACTCCTCTTAACCACAACACTAACACTCTCTGTGATTTGGATTGTTGTACCAGGTGCAGGATGTGTCTCTTCATCGGAGTTTGACTCGTCAGCAAACTGCAGTAAATTAGCCATTTCAGCTAACCCCTCAACAGATTGATGTTCAAATGGCTTATTCCTGTTAGCTTGTTTTCTCAATGAGATTACTTGGTGGGGGTCATAATTCACATTTGGTTCTTTCATAAAATCCATATCTTCCAGCAACTTTTCTACAAAAACCAAGGCACCCTTGCTTTTAAAAATGAAGGTGCCAACCTTAAACGGAAACTTGATGTTCGAAGACTTCTTGAAAGCACAAAAATGTTCCTCCTCTGACAGTAATCTCTGTCGCATGAATTCCAATGCGAAGATTCTCGAGGTCAAGAAAGAAGGTAGCCTATAAGGCTGCCCAGTGAAGCCATATATTCTCAACACGGTATAATCCCTATACAAAAACCAGTCTCCAACCCGATCCTCTGGTGAAGACTGCATTAAGCCCCTCATTTCATCCAGGACATAGGGTAATTCTTCATTGAACAGCATTTTGTATATCTCAGACATGATCGAATTGGAAAATTCGAACATGTTGATTTGTTTTGGTAGATCAGAAGAGCACAGAGTACTCAGAAACTTCAATTCAGAGATATTGGAACATACTAGCATATTAAGCAGATAAGTCTGGAACCTGAAAAACTGAACCTTGGGGAACTCGCTTAGCTGAAGATGAATTGCTTCAGCCAGGTATTCGTCTAAATTAAAAACTGGGGTTGACTGAGACTCAGAAACAGGGGAAATCATTCTCAACAAAAATCCGAGAACGACCTCACCCACATGATAATCCTCATCTAGGCCTAGTACTTGACATACCAAGGAAATGACCAATTGAACTTCACTCTTGAAAATATGCACAGGGTAGGGCATTAATACACCATCTAAAGACTGACCATCCTTTAAAACACTCGACAGGAATTTACAGCGGGTTTCGGCTTCGCACTTCTTGTACAATTCGACTAGGATTGACTCATTTATCACTTCACGACTATTTGGGTAATTTTTCGGCAAGCTAAGGATTTATCGAATGACCGCAGCATCGACTCTACACAATACTTTGGACGCAGACCGACTGACAATAATTCTTTGAGACAGAGAATAATTCACAGCACACCACTCTGCGAACTCTGGGAAATGGAGGGTTTGCTCAATGGCGAAATAGTACAAGAAGGACTTGCACACGTTCAACACATCGTTCCCTCGCGAATGATAATTCCATAATCTCTCTTTGCTAACAGACACGCTTTCCACAGAGAGGAAGGGGTCGCATACATTCCTATCCCTATCAACTAAGAACTCTTCTCTCTCTTCTATGACTTGACCCAACACCTGAACCTCTTTCCTCTGGTCCATTACTGAATTTCACACTGGTAACTTTGAGAAGGGGAATTACAGAGTTACTGGGTTTCAGTTTTACCTGGTTTACTGTGTAGGCGCGTGCCCGGAGCGTGTCTGCACTTAATGAATGGAAGCCGAACACTGACAAATGGAAGCTTCCAGACAGGCCGGTCCCTTTCACTGGTCCCGAGCGAATAAAATAACAATGATAGAGGTCAACCCTTCGCTTTTATAAGCCTTTTTTATTTCCGGGCCTATCACAATTCGCCACGTGGACAATCATTTACTTTCCGCAACTACCATCTACTATTAGCCGTGCGTCTTTTTCTTCCGGATTCATTATCAACCGTTGATCTGATCCTTTGCAAACTTCTGGCCCTTGGATCGCATGCCACGTATCCTTTCCCGCTGGCTGTCTTGGCGATAAACACCGTGCAAGTCTCCGTCCCAGAATCGTTCATGACCGTAGATGTGACGTACCTCCATCCTCCACCGTTGGATCAAACGCCACGTCCCACATTCCGCTGAGGCCTCTGACTTTAACCATCGTGCAACTCTGAGTCCCGGAATAATCCACAGCCGTCAATCTGATATATCTTTATAGGTGGGCCGTTGGATCATGTGGCGCCTATCAAATTCGACTGGGCTCCTTCACCTTAACCGTCGAGCAAATTTGATCAGCAAAATTATCCCCAGCCGTCGATGCGATACGCCTTTAACCACGCACCGTCGGATCATCAGCCACGTACCTGATTCCGCTGGCCAATCCAGGATTAACCGTCGTGCACGTTCATCCTCCGGAAATCATAATAGTCGTCGATCTATTCCGCCTCTGATCCTCGGCCGTCGGATTAACCACCACATACCCATTCCGCTGGACGTTTTGAGTTTATCCGCCGCGCAGGTTCCGGTTTACGGAATCGATCCCATCCATCGATGTGATCCGATCCTGCCCCTCCACCGTCGGATCGAGAGGAGTATACATGATTCCGCCGGCCTCCATTTCCTTAACTAACGCGTGCTTTCACAGGGCGGATCTGATGTGGACCGTGGATCCGCTTCGGACCACTTCACAACCCTTGATCTGTGCAGCTGGTTAAAGGCTCGAAATCCTCCTATCTTCCTCGCATGTTATGAAGGTCGGATGGAGTATTAGCCACTGATTTTCTTCTTTCCACCCTCGCGGCCTAGGATCTTTGGCAACCTGATCGACATTTAGACTATCATCACACTTATATATTATACCTTTTGTCCAAAGTACTAAAAAAAACATTATCTTTTCTCCACCATGGTCTCATTCTCCTTGGTCAAATAAAGGTGTTAACAAGAGGAAAGATGAGCAACTGGTTCTATCAATACCGAGAAAGCTTGGCTCATAGTACTCATTCTTTGTCTCTACATTCCATTTCAGAAGAGCTTCCATCCCTAATTGGAAGATGCCTTCTCTAGATGTTTTTGTTGTGTCCTTAATACTAGAGAATGATAAATTGGTTCAAATGGGAGTGATTCATACCTCCAAGGATCAAGCACTCTTAGTGATAGAATCAATCAATGCACAAGCAATAGGGAAGCACAAAGGGAAGGATACAAAAAACACCGGTTCAAAGCCAAAGAAGAAAAAAAAATCTTTCGATGGAGCCTCGGGTTCCCAGAAAAAGAAGAAATTCGAGAAAACTAAGTGTCCATACTGTATGAGAGGATTTCATCCAAAAATCCATTGCACGGAGAAGAAAATAGACTAGCTATCAACACTCCTGAAACAAAACAAGAATGCCCTTCTACAAGGAGCAAAGAAGTATGATGCTGGACAATCGAAAAAAGATCATGAGAGGTTTCGTTCCTTGAAGGAAGGCCTCATTCAGTGAAAAGATTATTTGATATATTCTGGAGAATCCAACCACATGGTTTCCTCCAAGGAATCCTTCACTACTCATTCTATCAGGAGGATCTATCATTCATATGGGATATGAATCCAAAATCCCAGTTGTTGGGAGAGGTTTTATTAAAAACTAGCATGATGAGTTCAAGAATGTACTCTATGTTCCCTCTCTTGCAACAAATCTGTTGTCTGTTTATCAAATGAATCAAAGAGGTTCTCCCAAGAGAGTTACATTCGAATCTGACTCAGTAGAAATCACTGAAAAATACATTGGAAATCTCATAGTGAAAGGGTTTTCTAACCATGCCTCGAAGGAGTATGAGTTCTCCCATTTCTTGCCTGCTTCACATCTAACAACTTTATTGAATCATGCCAATAACACCAGAAAGTTGTGGCATGAGATATTTGGACATCTTAATTTCAAATATCTCCATAAAATCCACAATGACAAAATGGTTGAGGGCTTTCCACTCATCCAAGCATCAGATGGAGTATGTCTTGCTTGCTTGGTAGGTAATAATCCATAGAAGAGGTATGAAGTTGGGAAGGAAACTAGAGCCGCATCTACACTTAATATGATACATAGTGATGTTTAATGACCATTGCCTACAACATCAATCAATGGTTCCAGGTATTTCCTTACTTTTTATTGATGATTGTTCACGGTTATGATGGGTATATTTTATGAAAAAGAAATCATAGCTATTTTAAAATTTTAAATTTTTTAAAGCCTTGATTGAAAATAGTTTCAGAAAGAAGATCAAGTCCATTAGATTAGATAATGGAGGTGAATACATTAAAAGTGTTTTTCATCAATATTGTGAATCGGAGGGGTTTTGAAAGGAACACTCAGTTCCATACACGCCACAACAGAATGGTGTAGCTGAGAGGAAAAATAGATCATTGAAGGAGATGGAAACGTGTCTTCTCCAAGCCAAGAATATTCCTCCTTCTCTTTTGGCTGAAGCTATAAACTGTGCTTCATACATACATAATAGAGTTCCTCACAAATTAGTGATTGGGTCCACCCCTTTCAAAGCACTACATGGGAATAATCCTGATGTATCTCACTTGAGATTCTTTGGTTCCAAATCGTGGGCCAGAATACCTACAGACAAGAGAAAGGCCTTCCAAGCCCAGAGTAGCGAATGCATACTGTTGGGATATGCTGAGGATGCAAAATCATATAAATTGATGGAACTTGCAACTAGGAAGTGCTTCATAGGGCGCAATTTTAAGTTTGAATAAGATAAATTGCTTGATCCACCAAAATACAAAGAAAAAGGAGGTATAAACACTCTTCCATTTTCATTTGCATATAATGATACATTGTCTAAAATTTCAGCTTCAGAAGATGAGGAAAAAGATCGACATGATCTTGATATTGAGATTATACCTCAATATGATCTTGTTGGAGTCATTATCCAACCCACACACCTTTATTTGGTCAATTTGGCCTAATTACCCACTATCCTAAGTTAATTGACTCAAATTACTGACATGAACATCAACACACCAACAAACTCCTGACATCAGTAGCAACACCAACACACTCCTTCAATCATGGAGGCCAAATAAGCCTTCTTCTTCAATCAGGGAGGCTAACTAGGCTTCCTCCTTCAATCAAGGAGAAAATCTGGGGTGATATTCTTGTCATAAGTGCACCAATTAGTTAACTGAATGTTGTTTCACCTAACAACCGGTTAAGATGAGTTTGAAAAGTTCCTTCCTCATCCATTTGTCTATTTTGGGATGATTTGGGTTAATTGGAGTGATTTAAGGTGCCTCCAAGAACTTCTGGTGACTAGTTTCAGTTCAGTTCACTTCATCAGAGCTGACTTGAGTTAGATATGCACCCCCACCTACTGATTGACATGCAATTGAGTTATATTCAGTTAGACTCAGTCCTTACTGCCCCCTGATTCAGTTAGGACTTAGTTAGAGTAAATTATGGCTATGGTTAGTGGTTAACTAGTGTATTTAGTGTGGCTAACTGATAGCTAAGCCACTCTCATGTTTCCAATTCGAATGAACTCCTTGGGATTCGAATTGTCTTGCTATTCATGCAAGTGTATGACATTGTATCACTATATCATTATTGATTATTGATAATATACAACTGCAACCTCTAATTGCAACACTGTTATGTCATTTTTTGTGTAAATTTTCTTGAATCTTCTGTAATATTATGCTTTAGTCTCAAGTTTGTTGTGACTAAATTTCACATGGTATCAGAGCCACGGTGGGATGAAGCTCTTCTTCTCAAAAAAAAGATTTTTGATATATCTAACATGCATTTTGAGCAAAAAGCTCAAAAATTCCATCACTACACCAGAAGCCGAAGGTTTACCACATAAGTCCTAAGCAAAGGAATTGTTGATCAAGCTTGCTTGATTAACTAAGATGGGTGTGATGAAAACCTGACAAGTGCAAGCTGCTCGACCTTACGATGCCCTTTTTTTGTTTTGTAGGTTTTTTGGAAGACTTATACTGCATTCACCACAACAGAAAAATGGCTTCTACTATGGATCCTCTTACTCCTTTCAATTACCTCCAATGGAAGGGAGACATAGAGATTCAGTTTAATTCCAAGGGACTCTACAAAGTCACAATGGACATCGAAATAGAGCCAAACCATGTTGTGGACAAAGCTAGATACTGGAATAAGATGGATGAAGCTTTTGGGTTTCTGTGTTTGCCAATTTCCAAAGATCTTCATTTCCATGTCACTAGATTGAAGAATCTGAAGGAAATTTGGGATAAACTTGCTTATCTCTTTGATAAGAAAGATGACATGAGGATTTATCGGCTAGAGAATGAGATGGTTTCTCTTCACCCAAGAAATTTATAAACTCTCAATGAATTCTTCACCAAATTCAAGCACCTAGTGCTCCAGTTGAAGCAATGTGAGGTGGAGAAGTAGGATGATCAACTCATTCTCTCCTTTCTTTCAAAACTTGGATTGGATTACTCGGTATTTGTTTCCACATTCAATACCGGGAAGCTAACAACCCTGAATTGGAAAATTCCTTCTCTCAATGCCTTCATTGAGTCCCTCATAAACGAGCATGAAAAGATTGTGCAAATGGGGATCATCAGATCCTCAAAAGATCAAGCATTGTTTTCTTCGGGGCCTAAAGATACAAAGGGTAAAGGAAACCAAAATAATCAAAATACTAAGTTTTATGCTTCAAAGCCAAAGGAGAAGAACCAACAACAAGATGATCATTCCAGCTCAAAGAAGCAAAAGAACAAAGGAAACCAAGGCAAAGAAAAATTCAAGTGTTCCTATTGTGGGAAGGGATTTCACCCTAAACATTCCTGCATGAAGAAAAGTCTTGATGAAATGAATCTTCTCCTTGAGAAGAACAATATCAATCTTTCGGAGAGTGTTCAGAAGAGAGATAATCATGATCAGGACATCCAGCCAGAAAGAGGACATTCCCTCATGGCTTCGAATCCTAGAGATATCCTTATAAGATCTGGTGCTTCAAACCATATGATGGAAATAAAAGAATCTTTCTTGTCCTTTTACTCTGACAAAATCATTCCCATCTAGATGGGAGATGATTCTCAGATCATTTTGAAAGGAAAAGGTACTGTAAAACTTGACCATGGAAACTTTTTTGATGTTCTATTTGTACCCTCCTTGGCCTCCAATATGTTGAGTGTATATTAAATGAAACACATTGGATTTCCCAAGAGAGTGAATTTCATCCCAAATGATGTTGAAATCACAGATATTTCATTCAGGAAACTCGTTGCAACAAGCATAGCAAATCATCATGCGAAGGCCTATGAGTTTCCAAGTTTGTAGCGGATGCAAAGCCCACCGCTCTTCTGACTCATGGGAATGAGGTTAGTAGGATATGGCATGAGATATTTGGTAATTTTAACTTTAAATACTTGCAAAAAAATCAGAAAAATTCCATGGTTGAAGGCCTCCCAGACATAAAAAATTCCAATGGAATTTAAAAAGGTTGCATTGTCGACAAACACCTTGAGCACAAGTTTGATCAGGGAAAGGCAAGCTGTGAAAAAAGTATTTTGGGGCTGATTCATTCTGATATCAGTGGACCCATGCCTACAAAATCCATGAGTGGTTCATGGTATGTACTCACCTTCATCGATTACTTTTATAAATACACTTGGGTTTTCTTCCTAAAGAAAAAATCTGAAGTTTTGGAAAGATTCATTGAGTTTAAAGCATTGGTTGAGAATTCCTAAGGGAGTAAGATAAAGTCTCTCATATATGATAATGGAGGAGAGTATATCATGTATGAATTTATGCAAATATGTGCTGACAGTGGGATCCAAACCCAACACTCCATTCCCTACACACCCCAGCAAAATGGTGTAGGGGAAAGGAAAATCTGGGTCCTCAAAGAGATGACTACCTGCATGCTGGAAGAAAAAGGTTTGGCTGCAAAAATATGGGTGAAGGCTATGAATTTTGATTTTAACATTGGGAACAAAGTCCCTCACTCTTCCGTGAAAGAAAATATTCCTTTCGAAGCCTATTTTGGACATAAACAAGATGTGTCAAATTTCAAGGTTTTTGGGTCCACTGCATGGGATCGAATTCCACTTGACAAGAGGAAATATTTGCAACCACATAGTATTGAATGTTTGTTCATTGGATATCCAGACGAGTCAAAGAGATTCAAACTTCTTAATATAAAAACCAAATAGATATTCATTGAGAGAAGTTTCCGTTTTGAAGAACCTCTTCAAGAGGTAGAACTAGTCGAGGAACAAACTGCCAAAATTCCCTCCTGTTCTGTTGATCATTTGGATGATGAAAATGGGAGGGAAGGCTCTAATATTGTAAATATGATTTATGATATCAATGAGAAAAATATATCAGGTTCATAATAATATTCTTATGTGTCCACTCATCTCTGGACTTGGGCCAAAAAGACACACTCTTCTACCGTGACAAACATTGGAAATCCTGTTGAGCCAAGAAGAACCCGATTTGATTTTTAAAGAGTAGGTATTGATCTCTATTGTCATCATTTATTGATATCCGATACCTGTTATTTAATGATTGGTTATGATCCAAATTTCTATTACCATGCTCGAAAATATCCGAGATGGAAAGCTGCAATGGACGAAGAGTTCAACTCTCTTCAGGAAAATGCAACTTGGGAGTTAGTTTCCCTTCCACCTGGGAGGAAATTGGTTCAATGCAACTGGGTATATCAGAAAAAGGTTTCTGAATATGGCACAAACTACAAGTACAAATCACATCTGGTTGAAAAAGGGTTCTCCCAATTCCAAGGAGTGGATTATCATGAGACCTTTGCATCAGTGGCAAAGATGGATTCCATAAGACTAGTTTTGGCCATTGCCTCATCCAAGCACTGGGAGGTGCATCACATGGATGCCAAGAGTTATTTTATTCATGGAGACCTACAAGAGGAGATATAAATGAAGCATCCTGAAGGCTATACATCAGATCCTTCATTGGTGTGTAAGTTCCATAAATCATTATATGGGTTGAAACAGGCCCCAAGATCTTGGTATGCCAAAATGGATGCCTTTCTACTTTCACAGAAATTCCAAAGATGAAAATATAATCCTAATGTATATTTTTAGCAGTATGATGGTAATATTCTGATCATATTATTATATGTTGTTGATATTTTGATAACAGGAAGCACACTTTCTTCGATTACCTTTATAAAAACTGCTCTTCATGATGCTTTTGAAATGAGTGATTTGGGCCTGCTGAGACAGTTTCTCGGGCTTGAAATCACAAAAGACTTTGATGGGATAATGGTAACTCAGTATAAATATATTTCAGACCTGTTAATTAATTTTAACTTGGCTGATTTCAAGGCTGCACCATTTCCTTTCCTCTCAGTATTCAGTCTTGAAGAGGGAAAAACCACTCCACCCATGGATTCCACAATTTATCGCCCGTTGATCAGAAGCTTGCTATACTTGACACATTCAAGGCATGAAATTTGTCATGCCATGAATGATGTATCAAGATATATGTATCATCCTCATGAGCTCCATTGAAAGGAATCCAATAGGATCCTTCAGTGCATCCAGGGCAATAGATCCTACGACATTCACTATGTTGCAGATTCTGAGCTAGAGTTGGTCGATTTTACAGATTCAGATTCCATAGATCGAAATTCCACTTTTGGGTATGTGTTTATGTTTGGTGGTGGTCCCATTTCTGGTCTAGGAAAAATCAGGCTGCCATTGCACTTTCTTCAGTAGAGGTCGAGTACATGGGAGCAGTGAATTCTTACATCCAGGCAGTTTAGCTGCAAGGCATTCTGTAAGAGTTTAAGGTTGGTAGTTCCTTGTCCATAGTAACATTTTGTGACAACCAAAGTTCTATCAATATATCCATGGATCCAGTTCAGCAGCAGAGGATCAAACATGTTGAGATCCACATGCACTACATTAGGGAGTTGGTACATGACATGACAATTGCTCTGCAATACTTCCCTACAGATGAGTAGATTGCAGATATTTTCACCAAGAAATTTACTAAGAAAAAGTTCACTTACCTCCATTCACTGTTGGGGGTGAGTTCATCATGGTGAAGGTGGTTACTTCTTCAGTGTTCTGCTTGAGAGGGGGGTTTTCCCTCTTTCCTCACTTACCATTTTTTTTAGCATTTTAGAGTTAGTTTTTGTATAGGGTGACCTATGGACTTTGTTGCCAGGGCCCTAGCATTTTATTTTTACTCCTCCACAGGAGTATAGATTAAGGGGGGGTTTTGGAGTCATTATCCAACCCACACACCTTTATTTGGCCAATTTGGCCTAATTACCCACCATCCTAAGTTAATTGTCTCAAATTAATGACATAAACATCAACACACCAGTACACTCTTGACATCAGCATCAGCACTGACAGACTCCTTCAATCAAGGAGTCCAACTAAGCCTTCTCCTTCAATCAGGTAGGCTAACTAGGCTTCCTCCTTCAACCAGGGAGAAAATCTAGGGTGATTTGCTTGTCACATTAGAGGAAATTTGAGGTCTAAAATGGGCCTCCTAAGGAAAATAATAAAATAATAGTTAAAATAATAAAATAATAGCTAAAATAATAAAATAATAGCTATTAATTTTGGAGGAAGAATGAAAAAAACTCACAAAAACTACTTTTTTGTTCGTATTTTTGACATATATCCCTATGTTTTTACTCAAATTCTAAGCGGGAGATCTCATTGGATGCGGAATTTAATTCCACGTCCAACATGTACCCACACTGCATACTTTTGACGGACCCCGCTTCCCCAAAAAAAAGAAATATCTGAAAAAACATGATGATGATGCCATCATCACATTTTTTCAGGTATTTCTTGTTTTTGGGGTAGCAGGGTCCATCAAAAGTATGTAGTGTGGGTACACATTGGATGTGGAATTAAATTCCACATCCAACAAGCTCTACCACTTTAAATTTGAGTAAAAACACGGGGAGATATGTTGAAAATATGAACACAAAAAGTAGTTTTATTTTATGACAAATATGTCAATTCAACCGTTATGGTTGATTCATTTTATTGAAATTCTATTTTTTCTTGAATTCCAACTCACAAAATTTGTTGTTGGCACATTTTCTTATAAGGCCCACTTTAAAACCAAAATTTCCTCTAATGTAAGTGCACCAATTAGTTAACTGAATGTTGTTTCAACTAACAATCGATTAAGATGAGTTGGAAAAGTGCCTTCCTCATCCATATTTCTATTTTGGGATGATTTGGGTTAACTGGAGTGATTTAAGGTGCCTCCAACAACTTCTGGTGACTAGTTTCAGTTCAGTTAACTTCATCGAAGATCACTTGAGTTAGATATGTGCCCCCACCTACTGTTTGACATGCAATTGGTTTCTATTAGTTAGACTCAGTCATTACTGCCCTCAGATTCAGTTAGGATTCAATTAGAGTCAATTATGGCTATGATTAGTGGTTAACTGGCGTGTTTAGTGTGGCCAACTGATAGCTAAGCCACTCTCATGTTTTCAATTCGAATGACCTCCTTGGGATTCGAATTGTCTTTCTATTCATAAAAGTGTATGACATTGTATCGCTATCTCATTATTGATTATTGATAATATACAGCTGCAACCTCTAATTGCAGCATTGTTATGTCATTTTGTGTGTAAATTGTCTTGAATCTTCTGTAATATTATGCTTTAGTCTCAAGATTGTTGTGATTGAATTTCATAGATCTAGATATAGATCCAGCTCCTATTCCGAATTAGAAGCCTAAATGGGCCCAAAATCTCATTGAAGCAGCTTGGAATGGTGCTGAGAATCCAGATGATAGAAGAAAAATGAGGTCCCAGTATCATAATTAAAGTGTTGCACTCTCTCACACAATTTCGCTACCTACAGAGTGGTGTAACAAACTTCCAAAGAAATGCTACTTGATGTTGAATATTGATCCAAAATTTGGCCCACTGATGAAAAAAATGGATCATTCCATTCCTCCTCCGGAAAGAAGAAACAAAAGAAACATTCAATAGATTGAAAGAGGATGGAAAGGTTCACATGCACAGTCTTAGGATGCTGATTCACATAAGAACCATGATTCTGCATGGGTTCTCCAAAGATTTGCAAATTGCAGCAAAAGTTTTATAAGTTTTACCCAAAGAGAAAATTGTTCTCTTAAGTTTAGCTTGTTTTCATGATTCATTGCTTATTTTGAAGGCGAGGGGGGGGTGTTTCCCATGAGGTTTTCCCTGTTTCCCTTAGTTTATTAAGAAACTTTTATTTCTTTTATATTGTACGGGTGACTTTTGTCCTAGTTTCTAGGGGCGAAAGTTGTCAAAGTTAGGATTAAGGGACGCATTAGGATTATTTAATCCTCCCTTGTACAAATATAGTCTAATTGATCATCTTGCCTAACTTAGGATTCATTTACTAGAGTTTGGTTCCACCATGAATATTGGTTCCATTGGTGCCACTGGTGCCAATCCCTACATTTTAGGAGCCACTTCGAGTGCCACCATCAACCTCCACCAGTTGGTTGTGTTAAGTTTTTAATGGTTATATCAGATCTTATAAGATTTAACATCATAACAGTATAACCATAAGCAAAGAGATCACTGAAATATAGAAAAGCACAACCACAGAAAGAACACAAAGATTTATCCTAGGAAAAACCTCATGGGGAAGAAAACACCAAAAAAACTTACTCTGTATAAGATGTATAAAAAGTAAAAGACAAGAACCCAGATAGGTGCACCTCCCTCCAGCAGATATATATCTCTATGTCTCTCTCCTATGCGCTTTTTTCACAAGTGAGTGTGTGTTCAAATGAGGAACACATCTCCTCTATTTATACTCTTTTCATCACTTGAAATTTAACCTAACAAGTCGGCCCAACTTAACTAAGTAGGCCGACTTCACTTAGGAAGACTCAATAAAATATTATATTATATTCATTAGGGTAATATTGCCTCAAATTACAATGGAGGATTTACCTCGTGACTCTATGATGACCAAATACAATAATAACACCCCTCCAGAGGAATAATAACATCTCCCTTGCGTTACATCAGTAAAATACATTTAGAATATCCTTTGAAGTTACAATATTCAACACTCCCCCTTAGCGAGAAGGTTATTCTACTGACAACATCATCATAGACAATAGGATACCAGAGAGATAATATCTGCAACATCATTGAGGCTATACATCTATACATCACAGGAAGTTTTCATAATTAGTAACTGGAAAAGTTACTCTTCATCTTCTGCATCACATGATCACTCGATCCTTTTGTAACAACGCTTCAATATTTCAATCCTTTGTAGAAACACTTCGATATTCTGATCCTTTGCAGTGGTACTTCGATCTTCTGATCCTTTGCAGTAGCACTTTGATCTTCTAATCCTTTGCAACAACACATCAATATTCTGATCGTTTGCAGTAATTTTATCCTTTGCAACAAAACTTTGATCTTCTCGATCCTTTGCAACAACACTTCGATCTTCTCGATCATTTGTAGCAACACTTTAATCTTCTGCAACAGTTTTCCGATATTCTTGATCCCTTGTAGCAACACTTCAATCCTTTCGATCCTTTTGTAGTAGCACTTCGATCCTTTCGATCCTTTGAAACAACACTTCGATCCTCCTTGATCGTTTGCAGCCGCACTTCGATCTACTCTACCCTTTGCTGATGTACTGCTATATACTTGATCCTTCACCGCCATGCTATGTGCAGTAGACATGATCTATTTGCAGGATGATCAATCTCGATCGCTTTAGGACATAAGTCCAAGGACAATGCAATCATCCATTAGCATGATCCATGAAATCGATCAACTGAATCGTCTACAACTAAATGTGGATCTCGACCACACCTAGTGCCAGGCCTATCTTTCATGAGGACTCATCCTAGACCATCCATACCACACAGGTTAGGACCACTCACAAGTGAGTGTTATACTACGGTATCTACACTCATGTGTAGGTATAATCTAGCATGTAAGAGTATTGTCTGCAGAGCAGATCTCTAGCGCATTCAAAACGTCGGCCCAACGTAGAACATCCATACCACACAGGTTAGGACCCCTCCCAAGTGAGTGTTATACTACGATGTCCGTGATGACTCATCATAGAGCATCCATACCACACAATTTAGAACCACTCACAAGTGTGTGTTATTATATGGCATCTACATATGAATCTAGGCATACTATCCATACAAGAGTATTGTCTACAGAGCAAATCTTGACTGCATACAAAATGTTAGTCCTGTCGTCTGTGAGGACTCATCGTAGAGCATCTGTACCACATAGGTTAGGACCACTCATGAGCGAGTGTCATTATACGATATCCACAACTGAATGTGGGTACTCTCCATGCGAGAGTAACATCTGCAGGGCCATACTTAGCTAGTAAGGACCACTCTCATGAACAGAGTGTTATACTTGCCATCCTCAAGAGAGGATACTATCATCCACAAGTGAATTTGGGTACTCTCCATGTGAGAGTAATATTTGTAGGGCCATCCTTACCTAGTAAGGAGCACTCTCATGAACAAAATGTTATACCTGCCATCCTCAAGAGAGGATACTATCGTCCACAAGTGAATGTGTGTACTCTCCATGCGAGAGTAATATCTACAGGGCCATCCTTACTTAAGGACCACTCTCATGAACAGAGTGTTATACCTACCATCCTCAAGGGAGGATACTATCATCCACAATTGAATTTCAGACCTTGTCAGCATCTTTAGGCGTTCTTTGCCTATTTCAAGCTGGAGAATCGTTGCCATCCCATCATCGATGTCAGGCTCATCATCACTCCCCATTTTTTGGGAGGATCCATATTATCAACCTTATCCCCCTTCATCTGAGGATGGTTCATAGTCTCGACTTGTTATTCCTTTTCGAGGATAGTCCATATCTTCGACTTGTTCCTCCTTTCTGAAGAAAGTCCACATCTTCGACTTTTTCTTCCTTTCTGAAGAAAATCCATACCTTTGACTCGTTCTTCCTTTCTGAAGAAAGTCCATATCTTCGACTCATCCTTCCTTTATGAAGAAAGTCCATATCTTCGACTTGTTCTTCCTTTTTGAAGAAAGTCCATATCTTCAACTTGTTCGGGCCTTTTTGAAGAAAGTCCATATCTTCGACTTGTTCTTCCTTTCTGAAGAGAGTCTGTATCTTTGACCTATTTCTCTATTCTAAGAAGGGTCCATATCTTCATCGTTCCTCCTTGTGAGGAAAGTATTCGGTATCAACATTACTATTCCTCCTTGCGAGGAAAGTCTTTTCGAACTACACCAAGCTTTTCATGGAATCTTGGTCACCACATCAACAACTTGCTCATTGGTAATCATATAATGGAGTTTTATGTCTCCCTTTGGTACCATATTCCACAGGATTCTTTGTCATATTTATGCAACTCTGGTTGTCACAAAGAATCACTGTGGTATCCAAATCCATGTCAAATAGTCCCGACATCATCTTTTTGAAGCCATATGGATTCCCAAATACCAGAGCAAGTTGCAATGTACTTTGTTTCAACTGTACTAATAGCAATGCTGGACTAAACCATGAGATCATGGTGGATCCCAGACAATAACATCCACCTGAGGTGATCTTTCTGTCTATGGCACTTCCTGCCCAATTTGAATCCGTATATCCATAGAATCTGTATTCATGATCTCTACCATAGTAAAGTCCTTTATACCGATAAGGTACCTTATCACATGCTTTGCATCTATCAGGTGAACACATCTATGTTTAACTAGATATTGACTGAAGTTGTTCACAACAAATAATATATCTGGCCTTTTGTTCGTAAGATACATCAATGAATCAATAATCTGTATGTATTGAGTTATATCCACTAACTCTGATGTCTCATCAGACAACAACTTCATGTTGGTATCCATGGGTGTGGCCATGGCATTACAATTTGACATATCAAATCTTCTTAATATTTCTAGAGCATACTTTCCCTGGTTCGAAAATATTCCTTCTGAGCTCTTCCACACTTCCAGCCCTAGGAAATAATGCATCAATCCAATATCTTTCATTTCAAATTCTTCAATTAGCTTCTTCTTGCTTTCTGTGATATGTTTCAGATTTCTCATCAGAAATAAATCATCCTCATACAACAATAGTATGATAGGTTCATCATTCATAACCTTAAGGTAAAGGTTAGGATCAAATTTAATCTTAGTAAAGCCCAAGCTTTTAAAGAAGCTATATATTCTTCCATACCAAGCTCTAGGAGCTTGCTTCAGTCCATACAGAGCCTTTTTCAACTTGTATACATGAGTTGCTATGTTTTCAACTTCAAATCCTTGTGGATGTTCGATGTAAACCTATTCCTCAATCATACCATTCAAGAAGGTTGCCTTTACATCCATCTGGTGTAAGTCCCACTTCATCATGGAATAAAGTGCCATGATAGTTCTAATGGAAGTGTTCTTTGCTCATGGAGCAAATGTATCTTCATAATCAATTCCCTTTTTGATAGAATCCTCTAGCAAGAAATCTTGTATTTTTCAAGACTTCCATCAACAACAAATCCACTTGGAAGATACCGCACTCTTTCTTTCTGGTTTGGGTACTCAAACATCATTCTGGTATTCTTCCATCATTGCATTTACCATGAGTTCATTATGTCAAGTTATCGACATATCCTAGTTTTCTGCATTCAACCTTGAAGGTTGGAACCCACTTTACTCTTGGTGAAGTCTCGGTCCATCAAGAAGTTGTCTATCATGTCGTATCATGTCGAAGTTGGGGATCTTTTGCAGTCACTCTGCCCGAAGAAGAGCATTATCCTCTCTCTTTATTCTCTATTGGGGTGACAGGTAGTATCTTCTACTACTATGTATCCATCTCAGGTTACTGAATACCAAGATCCCTTTATCTTGAACTTTGTCGAAAATTTCCTCTTGCACCCATCTGTAAGCTTGTTGTCTTCTATAGGTTTCTAACTTCAACCTTGAGGTAAAGGTTAATATATTCATCACTCTAGGTGATGATCTGTCAAGCTCCTGTATGTGGTTATCTTCGTACAAAGCATATTGTGTATAGGTGTTTCTTTTGCTCAATATATACTTCTACTAAAGAAGTGTATATGGTCAATACAGTATGTCATGCCATAGACTATTCTTTCTGAGACAAACCATGAAACTTGCTTTGTACACTTGTTCGTGTAGATCCATATGGAAGACACTACAAACTTTCCTTTAGGTCTCGGAACCATATCCTAGACATCATTCCCCATGATCAACTATTACGCTTTGATCATAGCTTCTTCCATAGCTAGAAGGGTTTGTATCAATGATGTCACCAAACTATGTCACACAACTAGAGTGTGTCTGAGGCCTCTTACTTTGGTTTGGAAGTCCCATCATACTTTTCTTCATCTTGGAATATATATCATGCCCAAGATGGTCTTCATCTCTCGAGGTGGATCTATCGCTCTATGAAGCTCTTTCTTCTGTCACGGTGTCCCTAACCCTAGGAGCTTCAAGTTCATGTTTATTGGAGTGAATCTTGAATTTTCATCACTTGTTCTTCAGAAAAAGACTCATCCTCCTTTTCTTGTAGGCAGTTGTACATGACCTTTCCTACAGGTCAAATGCACCAGTTGCATGGTTAGAATGATTTCAGAGGACTTATGCATAAAGAAAAATTATTATGCATCATGCAACTATTTTAGCCAATACAACATTCATCCATATCTCACGAAAAATTTATAAATTCCTTCCATCTCTACCATGACATTATTGAGATTGTGCATTAATCCAATATGTCAGCAAAGAGGTTTCATTCTAGATAAGTAGCAATGGAGAGTTGTATAGCACCATGGGATACTTACCCATCACATGCATATTAGTAGTATACTGTCATTAATGCAAACATTCTATCATGCATAAGAAATATAATTCAAATACTTATCTTTGTTTTCTTTGTCTTCATCTCCTTCTGGATCTGCAACTTCTTCTTTGACCAATGAGATTGCTTCAATCTCATGATTGCTTGAAAGCTTTTATGGAATGCTGCTTCTGGTGGACCTAGGGTTTGATAGAGAAAACCTAATTTTTCAACTAAGGTATCTTTCAGATCTGTTTGGATATAAATATGCACCTCCTAAAGGAGAGCTGAGCAATATACTCATTTTCCCAAAACTGTGGTTAGAACTACAAAATATCTCATGTCCTAGTTTTCTTCAATTTCTTCTGAACCAATGCCTGATATTGTTTCTGCAGTATCTCTGAAATTACTACTCCTATGTATCTAAAAATTTGCACTGAATTAACTTTGTCTGTCCTCTTTCCAACACTGTAGGTTATATTAGAATTGGTTTCAGAAATTGGGACTTATGCAAGTTTTCCCAATGTGACTTATTTCAAGACTGTTCAACATAGCTAACTTGTATGGACTTCCACGTGTCACTGTTTCACCTTCGGGGTCTAAAAATTTTACCACATAAATTATAGACCACAAAAATTACATCTCGTTCCCTATATGGAACATCTTGCGAAATTTCATTTGGACCTTCGTATCCTGAGATATAACAATTCTCCCTAGGTCACTTGTTTAAGTCTGAATCATGGGAGAGGCTAGAACCCTGATTTGGAGGAATCATATATCCTAGAAGATAGTAAATATGAGGATGAAACTCTTATAAAGGGTACATAAGGAATTTATCTTCAGCCTATAAAATTTTTGGCTCCTAATCCTTCTCCAATCTCGAGATATAGTGAATGCACCAAAATGACTAGTTTTAGTATTTTAGGGTTTTCAAGCATGAAACCCTAATATTCAATAGTTGTAGCTCTAGCACTGTTTCAGCTGCACAATAGCTTAATTCAGGGTGAATCTAATACCATGTTAATTTTTTAATGGTTATATCATATCTTATAACATTTAGCATCATAACAGTATAACCATAAGCAAAGAGATCACTGAAAGATAGACAAGCACAATCACAAAAAGAACAGAAAGAGTTATTCTGGGAAACCCTCACGGGGAAGAAAACCCAACAAAAAATTCCTCTATATAAGATGTATAAAAAGTAAAAGACAAGACCCTAGATAGGTGCGCCTCCCTCCAACAAATATATATATTTCTCTCTCCTATGTGATTTTTTCACAAGTGAGTGTGTGTTCAAATGAGGAACACATCTCCTCTATTTATAGTCTTTTCTTCACTTGAAATTTAACCTAACAAGTCATCCCCACTTAACTAAGTAGGCCGACTTCACTGAGGAAGACTCAATACAATATTATATTATATTCATTAGGGTACTATTTCCCCGACTTACAATGGAGGCTTTACCTCATGACTCTATGATGACCAAATACAATAGAACACCCCGTCGGAGGAATAATAACATCTCCCTTGGGTTACATCAGTAAAATACATTTAGAATATCCTTTGAAGTTACAATATTCAATAGGTTGTGGTAGATAGGAAGTTATTGTAAGTTAACCTCTATTTACAATCAGTTAGATCACTCTCAGTTAGTCTAGTGCGAGTTTTTCATGCTTGCATGGGGAGTGGTGCATTTTTCCACCTATCTCATCAGTTAACTTGTTGTAGAACTGATTTAGACATACAAAGTTAGACTAGTGAGCTTCGAGAGTGATTTAGACACATTGAGTTAGCCAGTAAGTTAGGTTTAGTTGGTAGATTCAAATATTATCCACACGATTCAAATACTACTTATTGTAACACCATTGTATTACTGCTAGGATTAATGAAGATTAATGTTGTAATTAACTGATCAATTCTTATAAGATTTGTCTCAGATTTGTCTTGTTCATTGTACATTGTATTTGATATTCCACTGCATAATTCTACTTCTCAATTACTCTAATTTTCATGTAGATCAATGGTTCACAAATATAACAGTTTCTTAGGCCTTGTAGTCCTTATTTTATTTTATGGAGGTATGGGGACAACAACAATTGGAAATGTAGAAGGTGTTTCGAATGGAGGTAAAATTGACTTACTCGTAAGATTAATAGTTGAAGCTTCCATATCCTTTGAAGCGCCTTGGAATTATGTTCCATTATCAATATATTAGTTCTGTACCTATAGTTGTTGAGCGATACTGAGGTATCAAAATATTTGGTGTTCTCCTCCAGGTTATTCACTCCATCATCTGCTTCATTTCAAACCGCTCCTCTGTTGGTAAAAACGAGGGAGAATTCTATTTCCCCCTCTAAACCATCTTGATTTTAGCTAGATTGACTTGATACAATGGTGAACCAATGTGCCATTTTGGGAGTCCCTTGATGAGGATTCTGACCAACTATACAATCAAAATTCAAGTTATGCATGACAAAAATAACGTTTAAAATGAATATTTACATAGTTTATGGAGAAATTATAACACTATTTTCCAACTTTTATGACTATGTTATTTGAGATCCCTTTTAACAAAACAACCTCAATGCATACTCGAGCCACCTTTCAAAGGTTCATTTACTCAATTCTTTGATCGAATCATATGAGTTTAACAATTTAATTCCGAATGGCCTTGAGGATCAGGGAATTCTAGAAATCCAACAGGATAGTTGGGAGATTTACCTGATCGATTGGGTAGTGGATTTTTACATTTTGGGATTGAGTCTCAAAGATAAAGGTTTCAATCGAAAACAACATTTTCCTACAACCATTTTGTTTCTTGAACGAGTACAACATCATTACCCTTTTTAAATATAAAGGAAATCCAATCTTTAGTAAAAACATATAATTCTTAAATGTAGCTTAAACCTGAAACCAAACCTCATAGAGAGTTTATTCAACAATTGAGAAACCTTACAACTTACCAACCAAATCCATTTCTTGAAGTCCCATACTCTATCTCATTAGTACATCCTTATCGAGTATTATTTTGTATTCTATGAACACAAACTTTTCTTGGATAATTTATATTGCTAATCACTAGTTTCCCTATTCTCCCTTCTTACGACTATGTCATACCATATTGGAAAATAAATCCTCTTTGATGGGGTCTAAAGTCTCCTTGGACAAGTAGTCTTTTGGTGGTTTGATGCTTGTAGTATCTCCAATGAGTTGATGAGATCTTGAACATGATGGATTAGAGTACCGATTATATAAATCAAAATCATGCAAAATACTACCATGTTTTACAGCTTGAGCCAGAGGAGGATGCACATTGATTTGAGTTGGTAGGAAGTTATTTTCACTATGGATTTGTTGAACCCAACATTGATCCACCCTACATAAATATTGGCATACTCTAACATATCTCAAGATGTAATTTCTGACATGAGAGTGAATTCCCATTGACCACATCTTGATTGGGACCTTCCAAAGGATCTTTTATCCTAATGTTGATTGCTATCAAATGTTCCCCAAGGCCTTCAATCATATCTCAGTGTATTGGATATCCTCCTAAAGGATAACCATGTAGAGATTCAACCCTAGGTTGTTGCAAAGCCTCTTTCTTGGTGCTAAAAACTCCAAACCAGAAGGGTGGCTAAGGTTTTGCAACCCTACTTTTGAATAGTTTTAAGTTGAGGAATGTACTAATTCCATAGGGCTCTTATCACCGATGAATTCCTCTTGTGAGAAGAAGATGACACCATCTCCCTTGTCACCAAGTGGATCATGTAAGCAATCCATTAACTATTTTTCCTCCATTCATTCTTCAACCTAGGGTTTCCATGTAACTCAACCAAGGGCCAACCTATATCCTCTATTCAACCTAGAATTTCCTTGTAACTCAACCAAGGGCCAACCTATATATAATATTGTCTGGATGTTAGCAATCATGCTTTAATAGATCATGAAACTATTCATACTAATACATGTCTAGACATGCACACATTTTATGTTTCTTATTCTTTTATTATCATAATTCTATTTAAACTCTTAAGTTTCGAAAACTATTTTATAAGAAGTCCATTAAGATCTACTTAGCCGAATTCTTAAGTTGAATATAAAGTTTCCTATGCATATGGATAGATAATCTTGATCTTATTTTAAAAGAAAGTTGTGTTGATGATATACACTCTTTTCCATATTAAAATGTATTCAATTAACTTTTTAAAATTTGATGCGTAATATAACAATATACACATTACATTACACATTTATTTACTTTATATATCTCCCATATACAAATTTATAGAGGTATATCCAAACATCATATACAAATATTCAGTGTTAGTGTTGGTTGTGGAACTCCTAGATTAAAATATACTTATAATACACACATTAAAAGCTCAAAGTAAAAATATACTTATAATACACACATTAAAAGCTCAGAGTTAACTTGAGATCCATTATATCTATATCCTATATATTTTAATGGAAAAATCTTTTCTAAATCAATGCATTACTTATGCAAATGTTTTTAGTTAATAATTTACATTTTTCATGTTAGCTATAAAAAAACATAAATATGATATAAAAAACAAAAGCTTTATAAAATACATATATTTATAATTTATAAAATGATATAAAAAAATAAAACTTTATAAAATATATATATTCATACTTTATAAAATAATATATTGAAAATTAAATTTTTATAAAAATAATTACAGTTAACTAATTTAACAACTTTAAATATAAAAATATTTTTAATTAAGTTTGAAAAATAATATTTTTAAGATAATCACAAATTTGTTTCTCCGTTACTCACAACCCTTAACTAAAACATATTCAATTCCGTAAATTATTTTCACTAACATGTGTATATTTTTTAATTTAAATAAATAAAGATAACCTCATGTATATTTAATTACATAAAATATAAATTCAATCAAAATCCAAACTCTATGGGTGATGAGATAACTAACGGGTAACCACTAAATAAATTGTTCTAGGAAATGAGTTCAAGCCTTTAATAATAAATTGATAAAGTATTTGAACGTGAGCACAAATATTTTGGAGGCAGCTTTTGAGGATTATAATCTTTAACTTCATTTTATTATTATTTATATGTTTTATTTCATTAAAAGATATTAATTACTCTTCATAAATATGTTTTATTTTTAAAATATATTAATTATTCAAGAATATGAATTAGTTTATTTTATCTTTTAATTAAATATTTTTTGAAACTTTAGTTATTTTTGTTATTTTGTATGGGTATGAGGTTTGGGGTTGTATTATCTGTAGAGAATCTTCAAGAAAGATTGAGCAAATCCAAAAGCGTTTTATAATGTATAAACTCAAAATTAAAAGCAATACACCCTACCCCATTCTCCTTATAAAAGTGGGTCTTTACCCTATCGAGAGCCTAGCTATGACTAGGCTCTTGTTGTACAAGCCCAAAATCAATAACATGGGAGACCATAGACTTCCTAAGCTAGCTTTAAATTTCAGCCAAAACCACCTAAGGCTCAAGCGAGGTTGGTATAGAGATGCCAGGGCCTGGTTAGACCATTGAGAGATCAACGAAAATGTTGCATTGCAAAATATTAATAACATTAAAAATATTGTTACTTCTAAGTTTAAAGAGAAAATGTGGTGTGAGAAAGATTTAGAAGCTAAACGAAAATTAAGATATTATAAGGAGGTAATCAACCCTACTCTAGAAGATCAAAAGTATCTCTTTGTTTTAACTAGTTCAAAGAAGAAAATTAATATAGGCAAGATAAGAACGAAGAGCTCCATAGTGAAACAGGTAGTTGGGCAGTTTCTAAAAGATCGTGGGTGGAAAGGATCTGCCATCTCTGTGAGAATATGAACATTGAGGATGAAAATCACTTCTTCTTAGAGTGCCCTGCGTACACCCATATTAGATCTCAGTTTCATAATCTTTGTTGCAATACCGACCTTCCTAGCCTTTTAACATGTCAAAATTATAGTGAGCTTGAGACACTTCTCTCCAAGCTCTTTGAGCATAGGAATACAATTTTAAAATAAACTAAATAAATTCATTTCTTTAAGTTTGATAAACCAAAGTTTGGTCTCAAAGGACATTAACCACCACCACCATCATAATAATATAAAAATATTAAACATGGTTTAATAAAGTCAAGTTTTTAATAATGATATGAAATTATAATATAATGGAGTCAAATTTTAATAACATATTAAAATTTATAATGTATAATTTATTTTATCTTTCAATTTTAAATATTTTTGTGTCATATATATTTATTTATATAAAAATATGGTTGAATGAGCTCAAGTTTTTAATAACAAACAAATTTATAATGTATTTGAACATGAGCTCACGTTTCTCATAATATATATTGCAGCTTTTAAGGATTGTAATATGTTTTATTTAGTTTATGGGTATCCATAAAAATATACCAATCAAAAGATATTAATTACAATAAAAAGATATTAATTACCCACGAATATGACGTAGTTTATTTTAACTCTTAATTAATTGTTTTTTGGGTCATATATATATATATATATTTATTAAAAATATAATTTTAATTATATAAAAATATGATTTTGTGAATAAAGAATAGATTTATATCAATATTAATTAATCAATCATTATATTAATAGGAGACACCACTTTTTTGTGGCTAAAGACTATGGTATATTGAAGTTTATATGTTGTTGTATAGAAATATCTCAATCAATCAATGTAGGATTCAATCAATCAATCAATGTAGGCGCCATATCTCTCAATCAATTAATCAATCAATCAATGTAGGCGCCATATCTCTCAATCAATGTAGGATTCATCTTATTGTATAGAAATATATTTATGCTATAAAAACAATTCCAATACACAAATTTAAGGTGTATATGCCTAAGTATTGTGGAATAATGCCAATGCGAGTTTTTTTTGGTATTTTTGCACAGGAGGAAGGGGAAGGCCAAACAACAAGCATATTCACACCAATGTTGTGGGACACATCTCTCAATCGTGTGGAGGATTGCTAGTGAGAGAGTTTTTGGCATCAAACAACAAACATATTCACACCGCAACCAATGAACCATTATGTTAGTAGGAGACACCAATTCCTCGTGGTTACCCCATTTGCATAGGGACCAAGATTATGAGAAAGGGGTACTGTGGATAATTGCTAATGAGAGAGTTTTTGGTATTGAATAACAAACATATTCACACCGCAACAAATGAACCATTACGCTAGTAGGAGGTTCCAATCCCTTGTGGTTACCCCCATTTGGATAGGGATCATAGTATATTTGAGGCTTATATGTTGTTTGGGCCACATCTCTCAAATAATATGGGATTATATTCTTGTATAAAGAGATATTTATGTTGTAGAAACAATTCTAAGACACAAATTTTAGGTGTATTTGACCTAGTAAGGGACACTTTTGTAAAGCATGTGCAAGGGGTTTTGTGGACTACAACAAGTGAGATTTTTTAAGTATTTTTGCAAAGAGGTAGGGGAAAGATCAAACAACAAGTATATTCATACCGCAACCAATCAATCATTATGTTAGTAGGACACACCATAATTTTGTGGCTACCTCAATTGGCATAAGATCATGGTATATTGGAGCTTATATGTTGTTGCGGGAGACACCTCTCATCCAATGTGGGATTAGTTTTCTGTATAGAGACATATTTATGTCAGAGAACAATTCCAAGATAGCTTTTAGGCATATTGGACTTACTAAGGTGGATTTTTGTAAAGCATGTGAAAATGGTACTCTAGAGTATTGTTAGTGAGAGATTTTTTTGATATTTTTGCACAAAAGGAAGGGGGATGCCAAACAAAAAGCATATTCAAACACAACCAATCAACCATTATGCTAGTACGAGGCACCACTCCCTTGCAACTAGCTCCATTGGCATAAAGATCATGATATATGAGAGTTTGTTGAACAACACACATACTCACACCTCAACCAGTCAACCATTATGTTAGTAGGAGACACCACTCTCTTGTGGCTACCCCATTAACATAATGATCATGGTATATTGGTGCTTATATGTTGTTGTAGCCACATCTCTCAACCAATGTAAGAATTTTTTTTGTATAGAGGTATGACTTTTTATTATTATTATAATGAAAATGACATTATATATAGAGAGATATTTTACTCTCTCCACGAAAATTAATGAATTGTTTGTTAATAAGCTATATATATAATTTATTCATAAATTATTAATTTAAATATCATCATTTAAAAAAAACACATCTATTTATACAAACTATTATAATATTATAACTTGCTAAAAATCAATTTAATTATTTGAAAAAAATAACAAGCCCTTTCAAAGAACATTCAATTAAAAAAAACAATTCAATCATATTTTTATAACCAAAAACTGTGATAAATATGTTCTTGTTCTTCTTCTGCAATAAGAGTTTATAATTTTATTTTACCTGAATATTTTTTTGCTTTCGAGTAAGATGTTGATCAGGCTGAGGCAAGAACTTTATCCATATTGTAATAGTCCTTTTAAATGACTTTACTCAAACTATGTTGTTTGTGATAAATAATGTTTTATTTGTTATAAGCATTAAAATCCAGTAAGTGGTTTTTGTTTGTAAAAAAGGAGAATGTTTTATTTATGATCGACACTAAAATCCACTGCTTTAGCTCGGCCCTATAAAAAACTATTTTGTTTGTGATAAAGAAGATTTTTTTTCTTTATTTGTTATCCACACTAAAATCCACTAAGTAATTTTGTTTGTAATAAAGGAGATTGTTTAACACGAAAATTCAGTAAAAGGTCTTTAATGTGTATAGTTGACATTCCATAATTGCATACCATAACTTAATAAAATTATTTCCTCTCTAAAATTAAAAGTCTACTCTCAAGACTAGCCAAGGGAATAAGGGAATGAGAAAATTGTTGTGGCATGGCTAGGGGGTGTAATGATGAAGCAAATAAAGGATAGCTTTGAGGAGGCAAGGGAGTTGATGTAAATAAAGTATGGTTCACAACTATGTTTATCAAGAAATTAGTTAGTTTGCTACATCCATTTTATAAGATCATAAAGGATGATCTTAAGGGGCTAAGGTTGTAGATAAAGTGAATAAAAGTATTATTCATAATTATTTTCATCAAAGAATTGGTTGGTTTATTAGATTCATTTTAATATGTTTATTAAAAGAAATGGTTGGTTATTAGATTCATTTTAATATGTTTATTAAAGGAAATGGTTGGTTTATTAGATTCTTTTTGTTGAAAGATTTATGCTATGAGGGTTAGAGAAATATTTCATTTAAATTTCATTTTTATATTTTTTTTATTCATTGTTAAATGAATGAAAATTGTATATTTGAATCACCATAAAGATCTTCTTGTACGCTATCCATCTAAAAGATGATTCACTTTTTAATTCCAATGGCAAGTAGTTTTTTTTCCATGGCTTAGTAGATTCACTCATGCTAAGCTCCCACCTCTACTTTGTTATTTGTGATTTTGCCAAGATTGGGGGAAACTATATCCATAATTCTTGTTTGCCTTGGGTCTATTGTAGGGAAACCCATTTTAAGTTGAGCTTTATATAAGCATTTTTAGAGGTTGTCATTTTTGTGTTGTTTTTATGTGTTTCTTTTGTCATTATTTAATTGAAAATAATCAAGAATTGACATTCTTTAATTGAAAATAATCAAGAATTGACATTCTTTAATTGAAAATAATCAAGAATTGGCATTAGATCCATCTTAATCTCAGACTTATAATAAGTGCCTAGAGGGACCAAAAACTTTGAGATGAACTTAATAAAAAGTGTGATAAGTGTTCAGAGGGATCAAAAACTTTGAAAGTTGAAATGGACTTGATAAATTTTCAATTTATATATATTGAATCAATCATTACATACAAACATATAAATCTAAGAGGGATCAAAAACTTTAAGATGAACTTAATAATAAGTGTAATAAGTGTTCAGAGGGATCAAAAACTTTGAAAGTTAAAACGAACTTAATAAATTTTCAAATGTATTGAATCAATCATTACACAAACAAATAAATGTAAAAATTCAAATTATATATATTAAACCAATTATTACACACAAACAAATAAATGCACACAAAGTGACCAACATTGCCACTACTTAAACATAAGCTATAGAGCACAAAGAATGACATTTGAACTTGGGATGAATTATCGACCCCCAAACATCATAAGGGAAATTATAAAATATGAGATATGCAACGTAATAATGCACCAACATGTAAACCTTTAAATCCAAATTTAATGGTCAAAGTTACTACACAATCTCTCTTGTTGAGAAGTATTACTCTTGCCCACTATGTTACCAAAAACTAGAAATGCAAAACAATAGCACAGGAACATAAATTCTAATGTTCCACATAAACTAGAAATGGAAAACTAGAAGAGTACATGAACATAAATTTTGAGGTTTCACACAAATAACGTTTTTTTGTGTCTTTAAAAGTTTTAAATATTTATTGTCCAACATGTGCTAATATAATTTAATGTTTTAAATATTTTGCAAATCTATTGTTGCTATACACATTAGAGGAAATTTGAGGTCTAAAATGAGCCTCCTAAAGAAAAATAATAAAATAATAGTTAAAATAATAAAATAATAGCTAAAATAATAAAATAATAGTTATTAATTTTGGAGGAAGAATGAAAAAAACTCACAAAACTACTTTTTTTGTCCGTATTTTTGACATATCTCCCTATGTTTTTACTCAAATTCTAAGCGGGAGAGCTTGTTGGATGCGGAATTTAATTCCACGTCCAACGTGTACCCACACTGCATACTTTTGATGGACCCCGCTTCCCCAAAAACAAGAAATACTTGAAAAAACACGATGATGATGTCATCATCACATTTTTTCAGGTATTTCTTGTTTTTGGGGTAGAAAGGTCCGTCAAAAGTATGCAGTGTGGGTACACATTGGATGTGGAATTAAATTTCACATCCAACGAGCTCCACCACTTGAAATTTGAGTAAAAACACAGGGAGATATGTCAAAAATACGAACAAAAAAAGTAGTTTTATTTTATGACAAATATGTCAATTCAACAATTATGGTTGACTCATTTTATTGAAATTCTATTGGTTCTTGAATTCCAACTCACAAAATTTGTTGTTGACACATTTTCTTATAAGGCCCATTTTAGACCCCAAATTTCCTCTAATGATTCTTGCCACTAGATCTAATGCCGATTGTTACCATATGGTCACCATATTAGTCAAAATTATACACCCTTAAAATTACACAACTAAAAGAGTGAGTAATATTTCTTTGGCAAAGTGTTGAGCACTAACCACCTATTAAGTTGAGCGCTTCGGGATTTAGATTCAATGTTTTTCTTCTCAGGGATTCTCTAAGATAAAGAAACTAATACTGGTCAACCAAAGCTATTATTGGAAACAAGGGGAAGGATTCAGATTCAAGGTTTTTCTTCTCAGGGACTCTATTCACATCATTGGGCATAGTAGAATCCATACACGTTTTATAGGGGCATGTGACTACCTGATTCGACTTAATGACCATGATGAATTCTCTTGTAAGGTCACCCTAGCCCATTTGGTGAAAACATACCACACTTTTTGCGGATTCAAACTTGTTGGTGATTGTAGCATCGGGAGGTCTCCTCTACAAGTCTACCCAAAGAACAAGAACAATAAACAATTATTATTATTCATAAAGGTAATTCAAATTGAACAAATGTGCAAGTCGGCCCCAACAAAAGTGAAAAATAAAACATGAAAAAGTATAAATAGATAGGATGCCTCACTCATTATCACCTAGGAAATTTGCTTCACATCTGCTACACAAGTGCACAAGAGAGAGAAGGTTTGGTTACTATTATATCGGATTTACTTTGTATCTTGATATGATTCTCTGCATAAGGTTGCTGGGTTTTCTTCCATTGTGTAGAATAGTTTCCCAAGATAAAAATCTATGTCTTTGTGTTTTTGTGCATGGTAATCTTTCAGTGATCCTTATTTATTTCTGCTGCAAATAAAAATAAAAATTATACTGCTATATTCAAAATTCAACATGGTATCAGAGAAGAACTAAACCAATTGCTGGAAACTAGGGCCTCCAATTTTGGACTCTTCTCTCCATAGATTGAATTTAAAAGAGCACTTACGAAAATCGCCGTAGGAGGGCACACTTATCTATGGAGGAAAATTTCAGTTTGGTGAATTTTCAATTTTGACCTAATTTCCATCAGGGTCAAGAACTAGGGATTTCTGCTTTAAGACTTTCTGACCATAGATTGGGTTTGACCTTAGAATTCTCGAGCTATCTCTAGGAGGGCACATCTATATGCGGAATTAGATCTCTCAATTTCAAAACGTCAATTTTGACCTAGCTCCTACTAGGGTTTTTGGATCGGATTTTAGGTTCCAGCTTGCAGTCATAATGAACAATGATAAAGGTGGAAGATTAATTCCAATTTAAGAACAATAAAAGAAGAAGGATCTTTCACATACTCAATGCTTCAAATGTAAGAAGTACGATCACTATGCCAAACATTGTCTCTTGTTGAAGAATAGAAAGCAACATGCCTCAACCATTGATGTTGATGAAGAGACTCCACAAAAAATTTCAAAGAATAAAGATAATGATCAAGTAGAGTTCTTATTTATTTCTTCTCTCTCAGGTATTGTTCCTACCAACATTGATATTTGGTTAATATATAGTGGTGCCTCCATACATATGATAGGTTATAGAGAGTATCTTACATAATTGGCAGAGAAAGCGTCTCATCTACGAGTTGTACTTGGAGATGATACCAGATATACTCTGAAGGGAGATTGGGCCACTTCCTTCCAGTTAGACTCTGGTGATCTTCAACATTTGAGTGATTTACTATTTGTGCCAAGGATGAAAATGAACCTTGTCTCTATTTTTTCCTTAGATGAAAAAGGATACAAGGATGCCTTCTCTAATGGAGAGGTTCTTGGATGGAATAAGAACAAAAATATGGATTAATCCTGTGTGACTAGTGTTCGAGAGGAGGTACTATATATATTGACAATATGACCAGTTCAGGCACTGGTGCATGATTCTATCAGGTTAAGTGAGTTATGGCACAAAATACTTACTCACCTACATTATAAAGCTCTTCCATCCTCGAGGATGATTGTGACACGATTTCCAGTATTTCATGTAGAACATGATGGAATTTGCAAAGTTTGTGTACTTGGAAAGAATGCCAAGGGTTATTTTCCAAGTAGTGATAACAGGTCCAAGGGAATCTTGGATTTAGTGCATTTTGATTTGTGTGGACCTATGGCAGTTGCTTCCTTGGGTGGATTATGGTATTATGTGATCTTCATTGATTATTAATCTCATAATACTTGGATCTACTTCTTGTTGTCATTTCTTCCCTTCGAACCAGGTCCATACCCCTATGTGTCCGTCAACAAAGACAAATATACTATCCTGACAGAGCATGGCTTAGTTGGCAACACATGTGACATAAATGAAGTCTCACTCGAGATATATTTATGGATAACTTCCAGAACCAGGTTTCTGTAGTTCAGTGGGGATTTCTACTCTTGATGTACCTTATTACATCACTCGACCGAAGCCAAGGTTTATACTTCTTACTCCTTATTTATTTATTCAAGTTAACATGCTATTTACTAGTCAACACATCTTGCAACATTCAACGCAAAGGCCATATCATATATTCATCAAATAAGCAGTGCGACATATACATACATGAGATTATTCATAAATAGAAGAAGTGCAACACATTCAGATCTAGTTGTTCACAATATGCATACATTCAACATAAATAAACTCATCACATACACACAAAGACAACATTTAATGTGGAAACCCACATGCGAAAAAACAAAAATGAGCTCTTCATCTAGCATGAGAAATATATCAGCACCTTTTGTCTGCACACTTAGCTTGCAGACTCTGTTCTAGGTATTCTTTACAACTTACAAAGACTTTTCTCCTCTCATGCTCTCTAGTATTGAATCTATGAAGTATTCCTATCCTTCACTCTACCTTTGATCCACACACAACCTAGATCAACTGTCTTCTTTATAAATCTACAACTCTAAGAATAAACCACTCTACTTCTTCACTTCTTCAACAACCAGGACACGATCCAGAGGGAGACCAACCCGCACACAACTTGGGTTCTCCCTTTTATAAGTCTTACACGTTGTAATCAACTGATTCTAATCTTTTAGCTGAGATGATGTCATTCCTATTCTTGTACATTCAGTTACAACTAACAGTAGGCACTATCAGACCAAAAATACAAAATATTCTTTATTACCCAAGCATCCTTTATTCTAAATGACTTCTTACCCACAATCACTCGAACTATCCCTTTCAATTGCTATACTCTTCTTCTATCATGGTTCTTTCTGTCATAGAATCTCTCGTCGCATCCCCTCTTTTGTCACAGAATCTTCCATTGTTGGTTGCTCTCGTCGCAGCTTCCTCTATCGTGCGACCAAAATCTTCAATTTCTTGAGCAAAATTATGGCCAAATTATGCTTATCTTTTCCTAGGGACAACAACCCCCCAACACTCACCTGTGGCTGGTCCTGAGCCACACTAGTATGAAACTTCTATAATTGTGACCTTTCCTTGAAAGTGCATTGAAATTCTTGGAATATTTTCACTACCTGCTCCGTCTCTCGTCGTATCCTTACTCCTGTCTTCTGAAATTTTTCCACAACTTCAAAACTTGTGTGTCTTAAAGTAGGAAGTCCCTGCAGAGTCCAACACTTGGAAAAATTTCTCATGTATAGTTTTAATGATACCTATAAATTTCTCTACCTCTACTTGTAATTCTGCAATCCTGTCAGTCCTCTTTTGCTGATGTGTCCACAATGTTGCGACTTGTTGCTGTAATTTCTTCATCTCAGAAGCCTTAGCCATTTTCTCTGCTAATGTTAGCTTTTTCATTTCATTCTTCATCTGGTTCACCTTTGTCTCCACAATGCACATCTGCTCAGTGAATTTCTCTAACTATTCCTTGTCAATCAAATCTTCCCACGTATAAGAAACTTGCTCAACCGCCTTGGCACAAAGTGCCTCTGCCTCTTCTATTCTCTTCGTAGCCTCAGTTGTTACTTTTCTTCTTTATTCCAGTACCTCTGGAGGTGTACTGGGTGTCACTTGTACTTCCAACTCCACAACCTTCTTGCATAGATTCTCTGCATTCTCACCAAGTTGAAACACATTGGATTCCACAAACATCTCATGGGTAGTTCCTTCATCAGTAAAATTGATGCAAGTGAGTGTTACAACCGTGTCAAGTCAGTGCCGATTTTCCTCCCAGGTGTTAAATTTATGTTTTGCTTCTTTGATTTTTTTCTTCATCTTATTAACAATCTTGTTCGATTCTCTAATTTGCTTAACCAATGTGCCTCTTTTGACATTCATTTCTGCGTATGGGGCATTCAGAATGGCATATTGTACATCGACAGTGCAGATAAATCTATAGTGACATGGACCACACTTTTGACCATGGAATTTAGCTATGTTGTCCCTATGTCAAGTGCTTCACCCACCAGTTGAGTCTTTATTGGTGGGATGGGTATCAACAAATCACTAGGTCATTCCTTCGACGGGCCAACTAAGTCCTGTGACTTAGTTAATTGTGGTATGTATTTGATTGCCACTCTTACTTCTCTCACTACCATACATAGCGTTTGCAATAAGTATGTGATACTGTTGGTTAGCTATGTTTTCCACTCATCTACCTTCTTGAGGCTTTGATTGGCGATCTCAGTCATTGTTTATGCCAACAATGTATAATCATCATTGGTAAGGCCGACAGTTCCAGCTGATTTGTCGCCTTTCCTCTTCGTATGATGTCTCGCAGACTTCTCTATCTGCTTCCTCTTTTCCCCTACTACTAGGTCTGTTGGAGTCGTGCTCGACTTGTTCTGGGCATTTTATGGATTATCCTCTATGTTGAGTAAAATAGTTGTCATTGATGTCAAAACTGTTAACGAAATTCAAAGATATGATGGTAGGATAAAACCAACAAAATAACAAAGGAATAACCTTGTTACAGGTTGCAGGTTGAATGACAAATGAATAACCTTGTAGAAAGTTGAATGACTGAGATTGATCATCCAAGTAAATTGACGTCTCACAATGTTCTTGCTGAATGAACTAGCGCAGAGGTTAAACATGTGCGAAGTGATAAAGTTCCAAAAAATATCAAGATCGGACGACTGAGATTATTTCGCTAAAACAGGTCAACGGTTCAAAAAAGAATTGCGGAAATCATAAAGACGGAAAAAAGTTAGCCGAATTCATTACTTCCGCATTCTGCAGTGTGGAAAGGAGCTTGCGAAAAGACAAATACAAAAAGCAGAAAGCCTGAAAGCGGAAAGCGGAATACCTTCTTCATGTAGATGGAGTTGTTAATGCGATCAGAGGGCTTGGAGGAAAATTAAAATAAAAGGAAGTGGTAAGCAAGGTACTAAGAACATTACCAATGAGATATGACCCAAATCTATCCACTGTTGGGTCGAATTAATGTCGTTTTAAATCCGTTGTTTTATTTGCCCAGCCATTTAAGTTGTCAACTCAAGGTTCGTAGGCTTACAAAGCACATGCAAAGTATATGCAAGACTGAAGCGAAATTAAACTAATCTAACCCCCCATGAAACTAAAACTAATCTAATCTAACCCCCCTTAAGCTGAAACATGCAATTGCTAATATAATGTAGGAAGATGAAACACACGGCTGAAAGTAATTTGCATAAAAGAATGACAACATATGAAGAGCAACAAGACAACACATGTGAGCTCACATTAACAATCAAGCAATCTTAATTTACATCACAAGAATCAATGGCAAATCATGAAAGCATCAAAACTAAGATTATGAACAAAAGCTAAGAATTCCCTTCTCCATATTACAAAGTCAAGACTAACCTCTACAATCTACTATTCTCTAAGATAATCTAAGATATAAGATATTCTAAGATAATCTAGGATAGCAAATGAAGAGAGAGCACTCTCTTTTATACATGAACTTCTTTGAGAAGAAGATAAACATCTCATAATGAGAGATCCACTATTCACTCAACCACTCAACTACTTTCCTATTATTACAAGATATGATCCCTTCAAATCCTCGACATGTCTCTCACAAATTCTCCACATGTCTCTCATAAATCCTAAATAGGATATGCCAACCAAATCTTCATGGTCTTCTCATTAGAATTAGCTTGAATAATTATCTCCTTGAAATGGTGGAGGAGATATTCGAGAAGTCTTTTCTTGAATTAATCCTTCACATATTCCTACACATTACAAAGCTCATCCATATTTGAGATATTAGTGAAAACATGTTTAATTTCTAATATTTTAATCATAAATTCACTTATAATACTAAAATGAATAAAGTGGAAATAATAAGGTGAAACCCACATATATGTATGGAAATGGTATGATAAAAAGTTAATGGGATGATGAAATGTGAGGAATAGCGAAAGATAAAGTGGATGAAAATGTGACATTTCCGAGTCTCAACATACTCCCCAACTGAACTTGTTGCATGTCCTCATGCAACCGTGTATGGATCTTCTCAAGAACTTTTGGCATCTGAACTTGGCTTTGATTGATGATGTGTTTTTAACAATGAATGTTCCAGGGTGTGAAATGGATGAGTAAGAACTGGCATTTCCTTATGGTTGGTTCTTGTGTGACAACCATGAATATAAAGAATGTTGGTTCTTTTGTTAACAACATTCATTTCATGATGTGAAATGCATGAGTAACAACTGACATTTTCCTTATGGTTGGTTCTTGTGTGACAACCATGAATGTAAAAAATGTTGGTTCTTGTGTTAACAACATTCATTTCGTCATATGTTTTCTAGCTGCATAATAACTTAACCATACACTCACTGAAAATGATAAGCTATTAATGTGCATAGAAAGAATCATTGTGCATAAGAAAGCCTTTTCTTTATCTTTATGAATCATGCCAATATGTATATCAATGTGTATGAAGCAAAGTGCAATAGAGGATTTGTCGGAAAAAAAATGCTCGTGAATGGTAAATGAGATGAAAAATGGGTGATGGTGGTGAAAAGAATGGAATGATAGTAGTGAGTATGTATTGAATATAGTTCCCCCTCCCCAAATGATGTGGTTGCATGTCCTCATGCAACCTAGCATGGGTTGTGAAAGAAATGGAGCATGGTGAGGGAATTTTCCAAATTATTCATTGCTAGCATGTAAGGGATTACATGATTAAAGTTTAGAAAACAACATACCCCCACTTACCCAAAAAGTAGATGAACGATGCAATAGGAATGTAGCTGATGTCATTGGATTGTGGAATGTGTCACTGCTACTGTGGCTGTAACTGTTGTATCATGGGCAGTGAAGAAATCAGAACTGCTGCTGCTAAATCATGGAGAATATGTCATGAATGCAGGATAAAAATGTAAATGTAAATGATGTTGCGACTGTAATTGCTGGAACCGCTGTAATGTGAAGTGGAGGAATCTGAACTGCTGCTAATAAATAATGAAAAATATGTCACAACTGCAGGATAAAAATGTAACTGTAAATGATGCTGCAGCTGTAACTGCTGGAATTGCTGTAATGTGAAGTGGAGGAATCTGAACTATTGCTGATAAATAATGGAAAATGTGGAAGGCAGGAAGTGGAACTGTGGTACACTCATAGATCTGAAGTCATGTTTCTGCAACTACTGATGGAGTCATGAGAAAGAATATATAGTATTCACTCGCTACAAAACCTGATGGTACAATTCTAGTCATACGAATAAATGTGTCGATGTCGAGCATGAAAGGAAATCATTGGATTACCGACCATTGATGAATGCCGTTAACCAATGCGAGGAAACTCATGTCACATACCCCAATTTTGTAAAATTATGTAATTTGTTTTATTATATTTCTGAGACATTATGTTAAACTTAATCTTAAGTAGGGATTGATGACTCAGCAGAGTCAACAGTAATGGAGTGTAATTCAGAATATTTTATTATTAATAAATAAATTATGGATACAACAACATGGGAGAGCTGTTAAAAGAGGTTACTGGTCAAACTAGTGGATGGAACTAGGTGGAAAGGCAAAAGGACAAGTGGCAGCATCCTCAAACACTTCCTAAGTTGCAGGTGGCAACTTCCATATATTTGGGGTCATGATTCCCCAAGAAAGTGGAATCAGAGCAGGTGGCTCATTAAATGACAGTTAACCCAACAAAGACCTAGGAAATCTTTTAAAAGTACTCAATGAAGAGAGCTCAGGCTGCTCAGATTTTATTCCAGAGAGAATTCATTCAGGTGAATGTTATTCAGGAATTTCATTGAGGAAAGAGGGAAAAACAGTAAGGAAGTGTTCTGAGTGTATTGCTGCAGTAACTTGATTTTATTTACAGCTTTTAGCTGGGAGGACTTGCTGATAAGTTCTGTATTCATACTGAGTTTGAGGACTGGTATCTGACATTGCTGCACCTAGTTCCATCTAGGGAGACCAGAGCAAGCTCGGGGGTCCTGAGAAGTCGCTGTCTGAGCGCTCTCCAGGAGTTGGTAGGGAGGAACGGCCTCCCATTGCTGTTGTTGTCCACAGCCTAAAACAGGTTTTGTCAATTGTTTCTTTCAGTTTACTGAATATGAATGGATGCATGTTATGTTTCTTTTATATGTCAGAAGAGTTAGTAGTTTTAGTAAAAGTTAGTATCTTAGAATATCAGTAGTTAAATCTGTGATTAGTTACTGTGTTTTTCCACATCTGGGATCACCAGATCGTACTGCAGCACAGTATCTCGGTGTTGAGAAGTAGTACTCTTCTGAACCGAGTTTCCTAGTTTACTTGCAGTTACTATAAATGTTTTCATAAATTCATAAGTTATTTTCCTACAGTCTTAAAAACTATTCCTAGTACTGTATTGTTGTTTCCATTAGATTCTTCAGTAAGAATAGATATTTAAGGTTAGACTAGAATTTCTTACTGTTTACTTTATAGTTCCATTTCATGTTTTCGGATAACTTCATTACTAAAAATAAACTCAAACAAGAACCAATTATGTAATGTAAATATTCTGTCAACTATTCCAGACTGGTGGTTATAAATGGTTATATTGTTTTCCTTTCTTTATTAATTAATTTCTTTTATTTTTAAACTAGGTTAGAACAGGTCACAGAGTTTTCATTCTTTTATTTCGAATAGAAATAAGTTAATGTTTGTACTTACAGTAGATACATAAGTAACTTTATAACTAAGGAAAATAAATTAATTTCAGCAGAACATAGATAGAATAGTCTAAACTATAAAGGAATCAAATAATAAATCTTATTCGAACATGTTATAAAAATAAACAAGGTTACATAGATGGAGATCTATTACTCCACTTAAAATAAGATTATTGTTTGGTAGTAGTAATTACTAATAATAATAATATGTATCTAATATCAACTTAAGAAGTAACACATATTATTTATATTACAAATTGGAGTTAACAATACCCTGATTTACAGGTCACTAGTCTTCTCCAAGATTCTTTAGTTAAAGTAATTAAACACCAAATATAAGATCTTATATGATTAAGGGTATAAACCCTATACATATTTATTACTTAACAAAGATTTTCATAATAAGCAAACCATATTATAACCCATGGTTTTAATCTGACAATAACTTTATAAAAGAATTTTTTACTTAAAGTAAATAACTCAGTTGCATAATTAAAATGAAGGTAAATAATAGAACTGCTCGTACAACGAGCTTAAGCAATAGGTAATAATCTTTTATTTACCCTCAGATACAATAGAAATAGTATTATTATATTTTAGTATCAAAATAAGAAATAGTATTGTGCTCAAACTGTAAGAGTTAGAGTTTAACCCTACATTATCCAGTTATGCAAATAGCAAATAATTATAAAAATAAGACAACAATTTACTTGCAGCCGTATTATAAAATAATACTATAAGGTTGTTCTAAGCCGGTATATTATTTATTTCTTACACATTTTATAGACTAAGAGTAAACGAATAATACAAACAGAGATACAGATAGAATTTGTAGGTAATACCCAGTAACAAATTAAGAAACAAAAATAGTAATAATCTCTTAAACGGTAATTAGGGTTTGACCCTATAAATCCCTGTATATGCAGTGAAATATTAATTATAAATTAAAGACGATAATTTACATACGGCCGCTTTATAAATTTACAGTGGAAGGCTATCACAATGCCTGCATCTATCTTATTACACTTCATATCTTTTAAATTTAAAACTGTATATGGAAAAATAGATCAGATTATGCAGGAAGACAGTAATTTTTTATATTATAAACCCTTGGGTGAAAAACCCTGAACCAATAAAGTACAGTCAAAGCAAAGAGCCGAGGTCTTAACCTCTTCGCAAACAGGCTTACAGCCTAAGTTTTTCTTTACAACATTAAAAAGTATAAAAGCAAACTGATATTTACAACTGCGGCCTAAGCCGTAAACACCCTCACATCATGTGAAGGGTTTCACCTAATAATTTTTAAAAACCAGCAGTCTTAATGCCAAAACGAAGCAACAAGGGTTTCAGACTTTTTTAGTCAACCCTTGAAAATTTTCCAACTGAAAACCATAAGGGGACCGGCCATGGCGTAACCAGGCTTACCAGGAGTGAAGCCTGCTTGCCCCAGTCTTCTACCTTCGGCTGCGCCTTGAAGTTGTAAGAGCCTGCAAATGCAAAGATCGAACCCTACATAAGAATGCCGTATCCAAAGAAATTTTAAAAGTTGTAAAAGTTTAACAGTAAACAAAATGTAAATCTTTACCTATTTCGTGGAGGAGGAATGACCATCAACTTCTTGTCAAATCTAACAGTGCAGGGAGGTGGCACCTGTAAGAAGGTAAAGGAAGATTTCCTCACAAACTTTGCACAGAGATTAAGACTGCGGATTCAACACGCGAAACCCCGGAGGAAGGCAAAACATTTGCAAGGGTTCGGCTCAGACTGTTAAAGAAGCGGTAATGGAGAAGCAAAGGACTGCACTCCAGCATACAATGAAGGGAGGAATCCACGACCAGGAACGACAAGGAGGAGTCAACACGGAGTAAAGACCACGCAGGAATGCTCAACACCATTGCAGAGCAACCAGCGCCGAGAGGGACGGAGAAAATAAGAGTTTAGGGTTAACTTACAACGCTTATATCCACACGATGCATGGCTGGAGTGTTGCCACGACAGTGGTTTAATATTTCACCAAGAGTGGGTTTCATCGTATAGTCAACCAACGTCTCGAAGGAGGAATGATTTCCAAATCATTCGTTGAGTAAGGTTTTCCAAAGTCGTGGAGCGAGGACCATAACCTACACTACATGCAAATGATGGTGTTCATTACTCTCCACTATTATATCAACCTTGAAAATCATAAGTAAATGGTGTATTAATATCATAGAATTATTGAGCTCGATGTTAGGGAAGATTTCGATAAAAATCTTAACCTTGATTTTATAGTTTACACTCATTGGAGAATAGTATATAGTATAATATATTACATTTTATGAAGAGAACTTTCGCACTTAAGTTAATAAAAACTATCCCCTATGATACAAGGTGTTTTAAGTTCCTTATCAAATAAAAAGAGTATTAGCATAAAGATCATGGTTTTTGATTGAGGTAAACTAGGAAATCTTAGAGTCATAATTTTTGATTTGCCTCTAATCTTGAAACCATCCTTTATAGTGAAGTAATAACTCTTCAATAGTATAAAAATTGTACTGAAGCAGATAATCTTATGGTTGAATCCAAGCTCAAGGCTGGATAAATTGTAATAAGACTAATCAATGATTCTAATTGTTATAAGCTAATTATTTTCCTTTAAATTGCCTAGCATAGTTTAAAAACTTATAAAGGAAGTATGATAGTAGGAAGCTAGGTTATTTTCTTTCTACTTATCTCTTGAAAGAGTTATTTACCAATGTTAAAATAATAATTGTAGTACAAGGCACATAAGAGAAGGAAGTAATAAATTACCATGGAAGACGATGGTTTTACTTCAGGTGATAACCTCAATAACAAGTGAAGACATGGCATAAAATAATTTAATAGGCCAAAAACCCTGCAGTAATACAAGAAGTCTTTTATCAGTCTTCACTTAACTTGAATTGCTTGTATATGTTTAAATCCTTATTATAGATATTATAACTCTATTTCTCTACTGTGATTCTTAAGGAATTGACAAGATAATTGTACATAAATTACAACTGTAATAGACTAGAGAAATTGACATATCAGTAAGAACAATATGTATTTCTGCTAGCAAGAAATTAGATGATTATACCTTAACTTAAAGTTGAATGTTTTGTCTCTTTCTTCAAACCTTTTCGCTTACGATGAACTTATAATAAATACTCTAGAATTACGAATTGCAGCGCCACAACTTCTTACCTGTACATCTGTAAGAAAAGAGGAAACCATTGCGTTAGCTCGAAAGCTAAGTAAGCCAGGATATACATGACAGTTCACCTTATGATCACAAAAGGAACAAAAGTCAGTAAGCTGAAAGATATATGTTCATTAACTAAACATGCTAACTGATAAATTCAATAGCAAGCTGTTAACATATAATTAATTAATGTTAGTTAATCTGTTTAACTTTAATGTTTTGTAGATTTAAAAATTTTAAATTTTTCGAAATTTTTGGGGTTATGACAACTCACCAGTGATGTCAATGAGTTCCAAGGTACCCAAGTACATCTTGCAAAGTGCGAATAGATGTGTTGATGTTGAGCCACTTGCAAAATCTGACGATCAAGGGACATTGATGAATTTCCATGATTGTCAGCAAGAGAACTTTCCATTAAGGCATGCAAGCCTCCAAGTACTCAAAATGAACTCTAGTCTATATCCCAGATAAGGTGCTAAGGTCGATGGGGCAAGACTTGTTGAAAGGTGGGCCTTAAGGAATCACACATCAGTCAACGTGAGTTGGTACAAAAAGATTGGTAGGACTATAAGTTAAAAGGTCTCACAGTCAAGCAGTGGATATGGAAAGGCCATGTAGTCATGGAAAGGGAGTTGGTTTTATTTAGAAGGAAAAATGGAAAGGAAAAAGAACTAAAAAAGATAAAGGAATGTATGCAACTCAAAAAGATAGGTATGTGTGAAGTCATGACAGATAAAGTGATGGAAAGTGGACTTCAAGACATGGATGATGAAGGTGCTCTGAAGGAGAAATATGGATAAACAATCATGACACAAATGAGTTTATGAATGGTTTCTATGTAACAACCAATGTTATGATGTTTATCAGCAAAATTCATGAGTAATAGCTCCTTCAGGCCGTCTATCAAATCATTTTTTTCAAAATTTTTGTGTTTCTTTGAAAAGTCACTTCAGCAGCAAAATGCGGCTGTCTCTGAAACCTAAAAAAAAAACTTAGTACAAATTTCGGCATGAAACTTAGTAGTGAATATGTATTAAATATAATTCCCCCTCCCCAACTGAACTGGTTTCATGCCCTCATGCAACCTAGAATGAAACTTATGAGAAGTTCGTAAAAGAAAACATATCATGCGGAAAGAAGTACATGAGTTGCAAAAAAAATGTCAGGGAGAAATAAAATGTGTTATACTTATTTCTGCTGCGCTCGTGGTTCGTCATTGATCGCTGCTTGAAGTGAATCGAAGAATTTTTTTTTAGCGTTTATCATAAAAGAAATTTCAGGAAAAATGAAAACGTCCATTTGCAACTTTATTTTTGTTTTGGTTGTTTTTATTTTTTAACTTTTGGTGATTTTTATATTTTTATATTTATATTTATATTTTCTTTTGCAAAATTTATTTTTTATTGATTTGTTTTTATAAAACAAAAGAAATATTTTTTATAATTTTATATATTTTTCTTGTTTTTGTTTTATTTTTACAACTAATAAAAATGGCAAAAACACTCAAGATTAAATTTTATCCGACCTGCATTCATGGAAATTGATGTCTCGGTTTTTTAACAAAACATTCAAAATTTAAAATTTTTAATAGCTGTAATAGTGAGCTGCGACAACGAGCTGTAACAACCGGCTGCAACACCTAGCTGCGACAGCCAGTTGCAACACCCAACTATGACAGCCACTGGCTCCAACAGCTGGTTGCGACACACAAGAAACTCTCTGCGCTGTGAGAAAATTGGTTTATTGTGCACTTTTATGGATTTAAAAATATCTTGGAACATAGCTTTCCATTGGCATGGACAACCTTATACCATCAATGTTTAATACCATCTTTTGGAATTTCAACAACTGATGTATAGACCTGTAGAAACTGTAGAAACGTCCATTGCAATTGTAACCTTATTAATCGTGCAAGTGCAAAGCCATCATTTTATGAAAGTGAAGTGCATATGATTTTACAAGTCAAAGAGATATCTAGAATGCTTATTACTCAGAAATCAAATAAGATAATTGCCGGTGAAGTCTGTCATTTTTGTGCATGTGAGTAATTGCCAGGATCATGGGGATTAGTCAAGAAGGATTTCAACCCGCGCCCATATAACACTGTAAGAACAAACGAATATGAGATACTATTCCCAATCATGAAGTTCAAAAACATACAAAACCAGGAATTTAGTGAAGGGTCCATTTGCAAAAATTTTCGATTGTTTTTATTTTTAACTTTTATGATTT
>LPNX010181357.1:0-13689 GCA_001517045.1 Pseudotsuga menziesii | reverse complement strand
TTTTTTTTTTTTATTTTTATTTTATTTTTTATTTTTATAACACAAAAAAAATGCAAAAAGGAAAAAACACTCAAAATTAAAATTATTCGATTTGCTTGGCATTCAACAAAATTTAAAGAACATTACCAATGAGACATGACCTAAAGGTATCCACTGTTGGGCCGAATTAATGTCATTTTAAGTCTGTTGTAGTATTTTCCTAGCCATTTAATTTGTCAATCCGAGGTTCGTAGGCTTATGAAGCACATGCAAAGTATATGCAGGACTGAAGCGGAATTAAACTAATCTAACCCCCCGTGAAACTAAGACTAATCTAATCTAACCCCCCTTAAGCTGAAACACGCAATTGCTAATCTAATGCAGGAAGATGAAACACACGGATGAAAGTAATTTGCATAAAAGAATGACAACATATGAAGAGCAACAAGACAACACATGTAAGCTCACATTAACAATCAAACAATCTTAATTTACATCACAAGAATCAATGGCAAATCATGAAAGTATCAAAACTAAGATTATGAAGAAAAGCTAAGAATTCCCTTCTCCATATTACAAAGTCAAGACTAACTTCTACAATCTACTATTCTCTAAGATAATCTAAGATCTAAGATATTCTAAGATAAGCTAGGATAACAAATGAAGAGAGAGCACTCTTTTTTATACACGAACTTCTTTGAGAAGAAGATAACCATCTCATAATGAGAGATCCACTATTCACTCAACCACTCAACTAATTTCCTATTATTACAAGATATGATCCCTTCAAATCCTCCACATGTCTCTCACAAATTCTCCACATGTTACTCATAAATCCTAAATAGGATATGCCAACCAAATCTTCATGGTCTTCTCATTAGAATTAGCTTGAATAATTATCTCCTTGAAATGGTGGAGGAGATATTTGAGAAGTCTTTTCTTGAATTAACCCTTCACATAATTCCTACATATTACAAAGCTCATCCATATTTGAGATATTAGTGAAGAGCATGTTTAATTTCTAATATTTTAATCATAAATTCACTTATAATACTAAAATGAATAAAATGGAAATAATAAGGCGAAACCCACATATATGTATGGAAATGGTATGATAAAATGTTAATGGGACGATAAAATGTGAGGAATAGCAGAAGATAAAGTGGATGAAAATGTGACATTTCCGAGTCTCAACATCCACCTTAGTGTTAGGCCTTGAAATTTTCTTTTATAATGGTTTTATTTACATTAATTTCCGATCTATTTATCGTAATTTAATACATCTATGTTCAATAAGGGTGTATTTTACTGTATTTTATTAATTAAAATCTCGTAAATGTAAAATAAGACAAATATGTAATTTTTATGTATTAAATATAGTATTTTGCCAATAATAGACGTTCTGCACTCCATTCAGCCCCTTCTTTTGGTCCTAAGTTCTGCACTAAGTTTAATAACATGTCTCTTATTGGTTTACTGTATGGATTTAACTTTGCTCTCTTATTCTTGTTGGTTGCATGATATTTGCATATACAAATTAAAAATCCGAGTTAATAATATGTTTTTAACATTGTTTCAAATTTAAACAAATAAACCATTAAGTAATAAAATATTAAAACGGTTATTATTATTATTTAAATATATACTAATCCTTTTAATATAAACATAACATAAAACAAATAAATATAAAACATATTTTAAACCTTATTAAAAACCATAAAACAAACCACGCTTTAATCTAATTTTGGTTTGATTCTTGAAACAATTTGTTAGTCTGTTTGTAACAATGCTTTAAATTAACAATACTCATGCTTTTTGTATGCAGGTTCATGTATATGCACATCATGGATAGACTTATACAAAATCTATTCAATGAAACAATTCACGTGAGGGAGGAAATCTCCAGGAATCCAGCATTCAGTGCAACAACCCAGCACTCAGCCTTCAATGTGGCCAACAAACTAGCAAAAAATCCACTCAGAATCCATATTTATGAACACATTTTAGTTACAGGTCATCTAGACCTTCATCCAGACGCCCATGCAGACCACATGTTTTTAATAGACAGTAGCTTTTCGGGAAAACAAAAGAGAAATTGAAAATTTTGGCACATGGGTTTTGTGCAGAATAGGCCCATTTCAATCTTAGTGAGGAATTTTCACAAAATACAAAGCCATTTGGGAGAAAATCGTGGTTCTCTGAAACCAACTTTTCAAGAAATTGTGGTTGGTTGTTTTCTTAATTCATGGGTAGTTGTTACAGCGGTAATGAACCTCTATTTTTAGCAAGAGGTGGTCGACCTGATCTCCATTGTAATTATCTTATAAATACCTCTTTGGTTTTGAAGAGACGAGGAGAAAAATTCTTTGTAAAACTTTGCTTCAAGTTTAATGAAAAGTCTATGTTTCAGCTGTTGATGAGTAATTTTATGCTCTGTTGGTGACTGATCTAAGTTAGACACAACCCCTGATTGTTGAGAGGGCCCCTCAGCAACCAAAAGTTTTTTCATTGTGTAAATTTCGCTATTTCTTTTGTGCAGATAAGTAGTTTTCACTTTCTGTATTTAACTTAGTTTTTCTGTAGATGGTGATTGTTTCCTGTAATATTTTTCTTGCTGTTAATACAATCTACATTTTCGGAATTTAGAACGACCGGTCATACTTAGTTTTTGTTAGTTTTCCTTTTAGCTTTTCCCATTAGTTTTTGTTAGTTTTTCTTTTAGCTTTTCCCATTGCAATTAGATAGAATTTAATTATTTCAGTGTTTCAAGATTAGTTTATCATTAGATTTAGTTCTGATAATGTTACCATAGTTTGTATATTAGTTTCATTTACTTTTCAACTCTATTTTATTATGCAATAAAATTAGTTTCTTTCCTTAGATACGAATAAGTGTAGTTGTTTTTTGTTATTTCATCTTTAAACAGCTTATTCACTGCTTTGCTTGCACCATAGGTTAATATGCATAAATCAATTGGTGTCAAGATTATTTAATCTGCTTGTTTTCTTAGTTTATATCGATTTCTGTCAGCCAGACTATCATTAAGACAGTTTGTTTAGACTGTCATACAGCCCTGTCTTTCAGACAACCTGTTCGGCCTGCCATCCAGACCTGTGTTCCAGTCTGTTATGCAGCCTTTCATTCAGCCTTTAGCGTTGTTAATCTGTTTTAAGCCTATTTTTTTAGTTTTCTGATTATGTTTCGACTGTGGTAGTTAACTAATGGTTATGTTTGTCTTTAGGATCATAGGTTAAGATTGTTTAAATCATTTATTAAAGTGTTATTCCTGTTTTTCTCCTTTCACCCTATGTATTGTGTTTTGGTTTATTGTGGTTTCTAATTTCTTTCTTCAAATATCGTTGTAATGTTTTGTAATTATATCTTTGGTTTAGATTGTTTCCATTTTTCCCTTCGTATTAGATGCATTAGTTTTTAGTGTTTTAAAGTTTGATGATAAAAGTTCACATAACCTAGTTTAGTGTAAGTTTACTTTTCAAATTGTAAATTAGTTGCATGATTGGTTAATATTCTTTATTTTATGGTATAGTTTGCTGAAGAGGTAGAGTAGAAGTATTTTGTTTTTCTGTTGTAGGTTTGCTTACAGATTGAATATATTTCCAGTTATTGTTTTGTACTTAGTTTTAGATTTAATTATAAAGCTCCAAGTTTAGTTTGCTTTGATTAGTTTATTGTTTTGCAACGCATTTATTTACGCTTGGTCTTTAGAATAATATTTTTTTTGCTTTCTACGAATCTAGAGTTACTTGTTTTTTTCTTTTTACGAATTTCCAATTAAATAATTCAATGCTTTCCATAACTCATTTGCACTTGCATTCTTAGATAGGCATTTACTTATGCATACATGGAATAGTATCCAACTTATAATATAGATCAGATAATTTGCTACAAGTAGTTAATTTTGCTTTCATTAGTTGAATCACTTTCGGACCAAGCGGTTGCTTTCTATATTAGTATCTGTAATTTCCTTCCATGGAATAGATTAGCATAGTATCAGACTAGTTTGAATCTCAGTTATTAATCAATTTCTTGTCTTTATAGAATAGATTAATATAACATTATATTAGATTTGAAATTATAGTTACTTTCCAAGTTCTTAGTTAATTTCCTATTTTCGTAGATAGATTAAATTCTTGCATTTGAATTATGAAAGTCATGCATGTAGATTAAAATCATATAGTTGCATGTTAGCGCATTTGCATCTTTAGTTATCTTAGGTTAGTTCAAGCCTTCAATCCTGCACATATAGTGTTTGCATCTCACAAGCTACCTTCCCGGGTTTACAATTAAGTGTTGAATTAGATAGTGTATATTTTACCCAACATTTTGGTACCGTTGCTAGGGAGGTGCTAAAGTGATTGGAGTCTAGGTAGATAAGGGTAGATAGGTGTCTTTTACATTACACATCAAGGGGGAGGGAAAACGATAAGACGCAAAGATGACTTCACTACGGAATTTCCAAGGTGTGACAGCCTGACGCATCCACTTTAGTGGGTCGCCCCAAAGCCTTGTTGTTTCTTTTTCGCACACGTGTGTTTATTTCACACAAAGTTTGATTTACTTATCTTAAGTGTACTTTTTGAAAACATAGGTAGTTTACTTTCCCATAGTTAAATGTACTTTTCCTTCCGCAAACATAGATAATTTACTTTCCCATAATTTAATTTCATGTATGTGTGTCTTGCAAATTTAGGTAGCTTACTTTCTTGCCATTTACTCTTATTAAAGTGTGTTATCTCTTTGGCATGCTTTAGATGTTGCATTCAGATCTGTTACGTTCGGTTCATTTTTTAGGTGAGTTTACATTGGTCATAAGGTATTTTCTTTCCAAATGTGTGATATGTTTCGTATTTAGATTCTCTCTCTCTCTCTCTCTATATATATATAAACAAAATTTTGGGTGCAATAAGAGCCCCAACCACCAATGATTTTGTGAAGAAGGACCTATCAACCAACTAAATGGATTCAAAAGTGTTCATCAGTATGAGAGAACTTTCTCAACTTTGAGCAACAGCTGGGATCTCAATCTCTACCTCTCAAGAAGAGAAGCTCTTGATAGCAGTTGAGAGCTTATTAGCCGCTCCTGAAATGACAAATGAACCAAAATCCCAAGAACTACAAAAAGATTCTCTTTGCGAGACTGCAAAAGAAGCTGATACATTGGGGATTGCAGCCGAAGGAGAGCAACCTGAAATTAAAGAGTTCTCCACATGCAAGCTAATAGATCCATTATGTGCTCAGACAACTACTCAATTAGAAGAAGGGGATCTATATGACATAGTGCAGGAATTTGAGTACCAAGACTACATCGAAAGATGGTTTCAAGAGGTAACTCGACTGCAATACCATTCCTTCGTTTGACACCTGTTGATGTAAAGAAAAGTAAGTTGGTTGAACTTCCACATTCAGGTAATCACTGCAACAATATTTTCATATGTGGATAAATGTACAATTCTTATTTTGCTTCCCACTTGGTTTCATTGGAAAATCTCATATACTTGAATAAATACGTTTTCTTTCTTCTTAGGGTAGTGAAATATGTATATAAATAAAATGTTGCATTCTTAGTTTAGGGAATAATGCAACTTTGTTTTTTTTGTGTTTTCTTTTTCGAATAAAAGAACTAAGAAAAATATCATGTTAATGACTAAACCAAAACAATTTTACATCATTATTCATTTTCATACATCCATACTTCTAATTATACCAGTTACTCAAGACCAACTTTAAACCTCATGGGGATTTGTCATAAATTAAGGTCTATCTAAAACCTAGAGGTAACTCGTACATCCTAGATTCATAATCAGGGCATGCTATTTAAGCATCTTTACTATAGGGTAGCATAAAGGTGAATGGAATTCCTAGTCTTTGGGGAACACTACTATAATTCTATATGAAAGAGATGAATTTTGGGACTAGAGACACCTTTCACTCATTATCTTATGGCTCCATTTACTTTAAACTAAATCCATCAATTGTGTGTATATTTGATTCAGTAGATTCCTTTTGTAGCCTTTATTTTGGTTCCATAATAAAAAAATAAAAAAATAAGACTAGTTTTCCTCCAATCCATATACCATCCCACCCTATAGCATAGTTTTCATAGCTGCTCCCAACCACTCCTTCATAGGAAAAATAATTTGCCGAATATGTATAGGGACTAGAAACATTGGGACAAGAGCCTCTGATAGAAAATATGTTTAAGATATTAACCCACAGGGGTACTGAACAGGCTCACTGGCAGCGGGTACCAGCCTGTGGTATGACCAAATAAACCCAATGAGGTGCTGAACACGCCTGACTAAAAGAGAGGAATTTGCCTAGGGAGGACAACCTGTTAAAAAGAGAGAGAAAAAGTCTAAAAAAAAGAAAAAAAATATGAAAATGACTTTGTGATAATAAAGGTTGTTGTGGGTCTACTGGAGGAAAGTATGCATGGTTGATCTAAAGAAAATGAACTCCATCAATCTGCCATTTGAGAATGTTTGTAAGTTGCACTTAAGACCCTATTTTCTAACTCATACTATACCTAGGATATAACTATCCTAAAAGTGGGACCCATAAACTTAGGAGTCTAATGAACTTGAAATGAAAACTCTATCCATAATTACTTGAATAAACATTTGAGAAGTAGTAGGGATGGTGTAGGGATGACTGGTTTCCTATATGCTTTACTAACTATCTATACCCTCATGTTTTCCATTTTAACCCAGTCTTAATTCATTCATGGCACGAGGACATGCCATACCTTTGGTCTAGGGGTAAAGAGAATCTCAATTTATATGGTCTTCATAAGTATGAATTAGTAATAATTGGCAGAATTGTACGTATTGAGAAATCTTAAAATTCATTTTTTTCTTAAGTTCTAGTTTTTTTTCGTCGTAATAAATTTGGCTTAGTTTTGTTGAAGATTTCCAATAAACTATTAATGATCAAGCAGAGTTTTTGAATAAATGAAAGACCGCTTCCAATTCATTCACAACACGAGGACGTGCCATACCTTTGGTTTGAGGGTATGTTGGGCCTCGAAATTGTCTTTTATAATGGTTTTATTTACGTTAATTTCCAACCTATTTACCGTAATTCAATACATCTATGTTCAATAAGGGTGTCTTTTACTCTATTTTATTAATTAAAATCTCGTAAATGTAAAATAAGTCAAACATGTTATTTTGATGTATTAAATGCATTATTTTGCAAATAATAGACGTTCTGCACTCCATTCAGCCCCTTCTTTCGGTCCTAAGTTCCGCACTAAGTTTAATAACATGTTTCTTATTAGTTTACTACGTGGATTTAACTTTGTTCTCTGATTCTTGTTGGTTTCATGATATTTACATATACAAATTAAAAATCTGAGTTAATAATATATCTTTAACATTGTTTCAAATTTAAACAAATAAACCATTAAGTAATAAAATATTAAAACGGTTATTATTATTATTTAAATATATACTAATCCTTTTAATATAAACATAACATAAAACAAATAAATATAAAACATATTTTAAATCTTATTAAAAACCATACAACAAACCACGCTTTAATATAATTTTGGTTTGATTCTTGAAACAATTTGTTAGTTAGTTTGTAACAATGTTTTAAATTAACAATACTCATGTTTTTTGTATGCGGATTCACGCATATGAACATCATGGATCGGCTTATACGCATCATTTAACACACATGCAATCTATTCAATGAAACGATTCATGTGAGGGAGTCTAGCTCCAGGAATCCAACATTCAGTTCAACAACCCAACACTCAGCCTTCAACGTGGCCAACAAACTAGCAGAAATTTCACTCAGAATCCGGATTAATGAACAAATTTTAGTTATAGGTCATCTAGACGTTCATCTAGACACCCATGCAGACCACGTGTTTTTAACAGATAGTAGATTTTTAGGCTAGATTTTTGGGCAAACAAAAGCGAAATTGAAAATTCTAGCTCATCGGTTTTGTGCAGAATATGCCCCTTTCAATCACTACAAGAAATTTTTTCAAAATACAAATCCATTTGGGAGAAAATCGTGGTTCTTTCAAACCAAATTTTCAAGAAATTGTGGCTGGTTGTTTTATGAATTTGTGGGTAGTTTTTACAGTAGTAATGAACCTCTATTTTTAGCAAGAGGCAGTCGACCTGATCTCCATTGTAATTATCTTATAAATACCTCTTTGTTTTTGAAGAGAGGAGGAGAAAAAATCTTTGTAAAAATTTGCTTCAAGTTTAATAAAAAGTCTATGTTTCAGCTGTTGATGAGTAATTTCATGCTCTGTTGGTGACTGATCTGAGTTAGACACAACCCCTAATTGTTGAGAAGGGCCTCTCAACAACCACATGTTTTTTCATTGTGTATATTTCGCTATTTCTTTTCTGCAGATAAGTAGTTTTCACTTTCAATATTTAACTTAGTTTTCTTGTAGATGGTGATTGTTTCCTGTAATATATTTCTTGCTGTTAATACAATCTACATTTTCAGTGTTTCAAGATTAGTTTATAATCAGATTTAGTTCTGATAATGTTACCATAATTGTATATTAGTTTCATTTACTTTTCATCTCTATTTTATTATGTAATAAAAGTAGTTTCTTTCCTTAGATATGAATAAGTGTAGTTTCTTTTTGTTATTTCATCTTTAAACAGATTATTCACTGCTTTGCTTGCACCATAGGTTAATATGCATAAACTAGTTGGTGTCAAGATAATTTAATCTGCTTGTTTTCTTATTTTATATCGTTTTCTGTCAGCTAGACTATCATTCAGACCGTCTGTTTAGACTGTCATTCAGCCTTGTCTTTTAGATAGCCTGTTCGGCCTGTCATCCAGACCTATGTTCCAGTCTGTTATGCAGCCTTTCATTCTGCCTTTAGCATTGTCAATCTATTTTAAGCCTATTTATTTAGTTTTATGATTATGTTTTGACAGTGGTAGTTAAGTAATGGTTATGTTTGTATTTAAGATCACAGGTTAGATTGTTTAAAACATTTATTAAATTTTTATTCCTATTGTATTCTTTCACCCTACATATTGTGTTTTGGTTTATTGTGGTTTCTAATTTATTTCTTCAAATATCATTGTAATGTTTTGTAATTATATCTTTGGTTTAGATTGTTTCCATTTTCCTCTTCGTATTAGATGCATTAGTTTTCGGTATTTTAAAGTTTGGTGATAAAAGTTCACATAACCTACTTTAGTGTAAGTTTATTTTTCAAATTGTAAATTAGTTGCATGATCGTTTATAATTGATTAAGATTCTTTAGTTTATGGTATAGTTTGCTGAAAAGGTAGAGTAGAAGTATTTTGTTTTTCTATTGTAGGTTTTCTTACATATTGAATATATTTCCAGTTATTGTTTTGTACTTAGTTTTAGATTTGATTATAAAGCTCCAAGTTTAGTTTGCTTTGATTAGTTTATTGTTTTGCAACGCATTTATTTACGCTTGGTCTTTAGAATAATATTTTCTTTTCTTTCTACGAATCTGCAGTTACTTGTTTTTTCTTTTTACGAATTTCCAATTAAATAATTCATTGCTTTCCATAACTCAGTTGCACTTGCATTCTTAGATAGGCATTTACTTATGCATACATGGAATAGTCTCCAATTTATAATATAGATCAGATAATTTGCTGCAAGTAGTTAATTTTGCTTTCATTAGTTGAATCGCTTTTGAATCAAGCTACTTCTTTCTATATTAGTATCTGCAATTTCCTTCCATAGAATATATTAGCATAGAATTAGACTAGTTTGAATCTCAGTTATTAATCAGTTTCCTGCCTTTATAGAATAGATTAATATAGCATTATCTTATATTTGAAATTATAGTTACTTTCCAAGTTCTTAGTTAATTTCTTGTTTTCATAGATAGATTAAATTCTTGCATTTGAATTATGAAAGTCATGCATGTAGATTAAAATCATATAGTTGCATGTTACCGCATTTTCATATTTAGTTAGCTTAGGTTAGTTCAAGCCTTCAATCCTGCACATATAGTGTTTGAATCTCACAAGCTACCTTCTCGGGTTGACAATTAAGTGTCACTAGTACAAAAGCGCGGATTTTTTCACGGAGGTTTTCCACGTTTCTTACTTTTTGGTGTAAAATACGATGTAACAGGAACGAGGCGTCACTGTATCCACGCCTAGCCGTCCCTGTATCCACACCTGGACTCTTAGACATCTCTGTATCCATGCCTAAACTCTTGGACGTCGCTGTATCCACGCCTGACCATCTCTATAGCGACGACACCGTCTTTTGTTGACTTTTTACAATGGTCAAGTTGATTTTTTATATGAATCTCAATGTCCATGGTTTTTGTTGTTGATCTAATGTGTATCTAATGTCATGATCACAACTATCATAGATCCTACCTTATAATTCTTTTATATTGCATCTCAATCATTTGAAAAACCTTTACTCATTTTTCCATGTTCCTTGTTATATATCTGTAGTAGCCATCTTCTTTTCCTACCTAATTCTTGACAAAAAGGAAAATTTAAATAGGGATTTCGTTTGGTATGTATTATTCATGTATGAGCCTATGGAGTCTGAGAATTAACCCATCTCCCCGATGGATTCATAGACCCAGCTCCAAGGTGGCAACTATGTTGAGAGGATTATGAACATATTGCACCTACCTAGAAAAAAATTGATTTCAATAACACACATGCATTATATAATGCACACATGAATTTCCCATAAATTTCTACCTTGATATCAATTTTTGAAGTTTTGTTTTCCAGTTTTTCAGCTCATCTCAAAGGCCTTGAAGAGATATCCATGATTATTTTATGATGCTTTTTATGTTTCTACATATATAATTTCTTATTTTCATAGTAATATAAAATAATGATATATGACATGATCAACAACTCCTTGGATAAAAAAAATGCATTGGATGAAAGCAATGGGTGGCAAGGCCTTTCCAATAGGCGTTGGAGGAAAATAAAACTATTAGACCCTATATGAAGCTTCTAAGGACCAAGGTCCATGAATAAGGACACAAACCATACAACATGGTATGTGTTGGACATCATTGTCCTCGTAGTGGTATGAGAGTGTTAATATGAGTTTTTGTGCACTATGAATGAGTCTCAAACCATGGTTGGGAGAGAAATTGATGCATTTATGCTCTAAATTATGACTAGTAAGCTAATAGGCCATGATAAAGGCCTCAAACCACAAAAAATATGATTTAAAAAGTATGTAGAAATATGTTGTTTAGTATAACTCTGTCTTCAAAATGAGGGGGTTGGCAACCTCGACATAGAGGAACCCCGATATGCATGAGGATTTTCTACTCTATAATTAAAATATTTGACATATTGAACATAAGTTGTCAGTAATGGGATCCAATTTCAACATGGTGTTAGGTAATTTACAAAACGATGGAAACCAAACATCATCCCTGATGCAAAAGCTCTAATTACATTCCACTATGAGTCATATTGCTCAGTCTTCCTTAAGAAGTTTGGCCATTAACAAAAGTTTACCATTATTGACAATTATGTAGGCACTTTCATCTCCATGGCTTCGAAAACTAATCATTATACTTCCATTTCATATGCAAGGTTTGCATTTATGCATATTTGAGCATAGTCTTCTTGACCACATTGTGTTTGCATGTGACCATTAAAGTTGGACTACAAACTTGTTGCTTTTTAATGAATACATTTCTTTGAGCATGGTCATATGTGGTGGTAAAAAAACATCTTCAACACCAAAAGGAAAGCTTAGAATCCCTCTTGGACCTACAACTAAAACTCCATTGGGTAAATCCAACAAAGGCTTCTTACGATCTTGAGCCTACACCTTCAAAAATTGTAACTCCATTAGTGCTAGAGGGTAGTGGATGAGTCATTATTATTGCCACATCTTAGGAACCATCTTCCCTCCCATTGATTTCCATGCACAAAAGTCTAATTGAATCGAGAAAGAGGAGACATGAATCCGAATCTCGAGGTCACCAAGAAAGGGAACGAGCTTTATTGTCCTCAATGGATGTAAGAAAGAAATTGATGATGATAAAAATTCAAACAATGCTACAACTAGAAAAAAGTTAAAAAAATACAAAGAAAAACAAATAAATGAATTAGTATAATCTATATATTCAAATGCATGATCATATTGCAATTCATACAAAGATTGTACTTGTGTATACAAGGTTCTCCCATAATTTATATAGTTCTTATTTCCCAACATAAACATTATCCATAACTTTATCAATGGATAGGTAACCCTAATAAAACACACTTTTAGTCACTTTCAAGTTTTCATGACTGAAAACTATAGTTGAAGGATGAAGCAACCACCAAACTTGCATCACATTATGGCGCCAATCTCTACTTCATTTCCAGTAGTCTTGTTGGGGAAGGGCGAAATTCTATATTTCGGAATTTCGATCGACTTTTTCTGCTGCGGATCGAGGGCGGTGTGTAGTTTTTGTTACAGTTTGTGAAAAGTTGGTTTCCAAGATCCCGGATCGAGTATCTTCAAGGGTATTTTATTCAGGGTTGGGGGCAAATCCGAAATTGACCCAGGGCCAAATGGGTTTTCCGATGGCGGGCAGATCCATACATATGAGTATAGCTAGCATCCTGTTTATTGTTATTTTGTCATTTGCTAATGTCTGTAATGGGTTTTATTTACCTGGAAGCTATTTGCACACATACCCTAAAGGTGGAGAATTGACTGTGAAGGTGAACTCTCTAACATCAATAGAGACTGAGCTGCCCTTTAGCTATTACAGTCTACCCTACTGTCAACCTTCCAAAGGGCCCAAAAAAAAGTGCAGAGAATTTGGGTGAGCTTCTCATGGGTGACCAGATCGAGTCCTCCCCTTATATATTTCATATGAATATGAAAGATTCTGTTTATCTTTGCACTACTAAGCCCTTAAATGAACAGCAAGTAAAGGTCTTGAAGCAAAGGATTGATGATCTTTACCAAGTCATTCTGATTCTTGACAATCTCCCAGTCATGAGATACACTCAACAGAATGACATAGTGATTAAATTGACGGGGTTCCCCGTGGGTGGTTATGACCAAGATAAGAACTACTACATAATAAATCACCTAAAATTTAAGGTGTTGGTCCATGAGTATGAGGATTCCGGGTTCAATTCTTCCCTGGGATGGTGTTTTTAATCCTTACCATATTGAACTTTATTTTGTGGGGCAGTCATAACACAGGAGCTATCCCTATTTCCCTTTTCTTCATCCTTTTGTCCCTCTGGTTCTGCATCTCTGTGCCTCTTACACTTCTAGGTGGATTTATTGGGACCAGAGCTGAAGCCATACAATATCCAGTAAGAACTAACCAGATCCCTAGGGAAATCCCAGCCAAAAAATATCTGTCATGGCTCCTTGTCCTGGGAGTAGGTACCTTGCCTTTTGGGACCCTCTTCATTGAGCTCTTCTTCATCATGTCTAGCATCTTGCTAGGAAGGTTATACTATGTTTTTGGGTTCCTATTTGTTGTGCTTGTCCTACTTGTTATTGTGTGTGCTGAGGTCTCCGTGGTTCTCACGTACATGCACCTCTGTGTGGAGGATTGGCAGTGGTGGTGGAAGTCATTCTTTGCATCTGGATCAGTTGCTCTCTATGTTTTCCTATATGCAATCAACTATCTGGTTTTTGATCTTCGCAGCTTGAGTGGCCTAGTTTCTGCAGTGCTTTATCTTGGGTACTCCT
>LPNX010181314.1:0-14226 GCA_001517045.1 Pseudotsuga menziesii | reverse complement strand
CCGCTGACTTTGGGTCGCCTGAAACTCCCGTTCTTCAATCATATAGTTTCACATCTTCAAGCATCCGCCTCAATCATATAGTTTCACATCTTCAAGCATCCGCATTTGTATATTTTTTTTAAAACAGTTTTAGCCGTCGCTTAAGCGATGGCCTGTAAATGATTTTTTTTTAAAAACAGTTTTATCCGTCGCTTATGCGACGGCCTGCAGGCGATTTAAAAAAAAAAAACTTCAATATGGGATAGTTTAATATGCATTATATGTCGGATAACCGACGATTTACATTTAACCGATCGTAAATTTATCTGTCGCTTAATCGACGGATTGGAAAGATGTCGGATCACCGACGGAAAGCCACCGACGCTTAAAAAAAATCATAGTGTCGTACATGCGACGGGGAAGTGTCAAAAATCCGACAATACGGCCGTCAGATTTTTGGTCGAAATGTAGTAGTGGAAGTGACTTAAGTCTGGTTTAATTTTACTCCATGCTTATTCCAGTGTGATACCTTGTAAATATTTAGTGGGGGTGAGATTAACTATGTAATTTGCAAAATTTATGGCTTCAACCCAAAATTGAAGACTTTGTCCCTTAGATTGGATCATACAATTAGCCATTTGTTTTAAAGTGCAGTTCTTCCGTTTAGCTACACCATTTTGTTGTGGTGTATATGGAACAATGTGTTGTTGTTCGATTCCTTGTTTAGTGTAGAAAGTAGTGAATTTTTTGTTAACATATTCTCCTTCATTATCAGATCTTAACTTAAGAATTTGATGACCAAATTTTTTTTAAACAAGGGCCTTGTAGGCCAAGAACATGTTAAATACTTTGGTCTTAAATTTTAGGAAATGAACCCAAGTGTGTCTGGAGTAGTCGTCATTGAAAGTTAAGAAATATTTGAAACCAGAAAAGGAAGCAAATGGAAGAGGACCACACAAGTCACTATGCACAAGCTCCAAGGGAATCGAGGCGAGCCAAGAGGCATGTTTGTAAAAACTATCCCAATGATGTTTTTCGAGTACACAACTGAGATAAACACCATCCCTACAAGATACCATCAGAAGACCTATCACCATATTGTCTTTACATAGTTGTTGCAATGAGCGATAATTTAAGTGACCAAATTGCTTATGCCAAAGTTTGCTCAAGTTATCACTATGAGAAACAAAATATGAAGGTAAAGGTGATGACCCAAAGTTGTTAAATTTGTAAAACCTAGTAATATCATCAACAATTCTGGTAGTTAATACATGTTGAAGATCTTTAAAATCCTTGATTACAACTTGGTGAGGTGCAAACATTACAGTTTTAACTTCACCAGAATGAGTGAATTGATAGACTGATAACAAATTGCAGGAAATTCTTGGAACACATAGTACATCACTAAAATGACCATTATCTACTAGAACTATTCGATATTCTACAACACTTAGAGATCTATCATCACCAATAAATATTTGTTTGGTGTTACATTCATTCATAGTAGAAATGATGCTTGATCCTTAGCCATATGATAAGATGCTTCAGAATCAATGAACCATTCATTTGAAGTAGAAGAAGAAGATGCAGTATAAGAATAACTAGAAGCACAAAGTGCATGTCTATGAGAGGTAGATTCTGAAGACGAATCTAGGCTAATGTGGTGCTTCTTCATTGTTTCTTCCAAGGCTTCCATCTTCTTGAAACACTAAAATTCATCATGATTATCTTTCTCGCAATAGTTGCAATGACGCTCGGTCTTCCTTTTGTCTTGGATCCTTTATCATTTTTTAAAAGAGGGTTTGGGACCCTTGTTTGACTTATTATTGCGAAATTTTTTTTTCTTGGGAGGCTTAGAATTTTGTTTATGTTGGGACAATAAGTATTTCCCAAATGTATCTACATTGCTAATTATTACAATATGTACGAGCTTATCTTTCTCTCTAATCAAGGAATCCAAAAAGGATTCAAGACTAGGCTCTATATAGCTAGTTGGATTCACGGATTCTTTCATGGAGTAAAATGTAGACACAAAAACAAATTATGCAGATCCAATTTTGGAAAGAATATGATAAATGCATTGCTTGTATTGCCTCTTAATTTTGCAGTATGCACATAAGAGTTTAAGAGTTTTGTACTTAGATAAATAATCTTGAATGCAAGAAAAATCACTCGGATTTAAATAAATCAACTCACTTTAGAGTTGATCACCTTGAATTTTATTGTCTTTACCAAACACAACTTCCAACTTTTCCCAAGATTTATCAGATTCATCAATTCCAGATATGTGGAATCACAAATCAGTATAGATTGACATCCCAATCAATCCACGAGCTTCATCACATTCGTTTTCCCATTTTATTTTCTTATCATCATCAGTGGGTTATGTTTCTTTCCTTAAGGTGATTCTAAAAAGTCCCCTACTTCGTAGAACATCCTCCATATGAGATCTCCATGAGAAATAGTTGGAATTGGGAAGTAGAATATCACAAGGGGAGGCCATATTGTAAAATAATAGCTGAAAAAATAGAAACCAATGGTCTGGATGCAAAGATCTCAAAAATCAGGTTGTTAAAAAAAAAACGACACTAAAAACTGATTCTGGATGAGGAAGTTATGCTTGATCAAAGAAAATATTGAAGATGTCCCCAATAGTGACGTGGAAGATAGAGAGTTGACCAACTAAAAAAAGAACCCCACTCTTCCCAAGATGAACCTTTGAAACTCACTTTACAAGAAAGTTATTTTAAGTGAATCACTTTTGTAAAATAAGTGAATTTCACTTCTACAATGATGTTACTTTAAATATTGCAACAAAAAACTAAAGACTTAAGTGACTCGCTTTTTAATTTAAGTGAGATGCACTTTTACAATAAAGTAACTTAAAATTAGAAATTGCATGCACTTTTTAGGAAAGTAAATTACTAAGACTTGAAATCAAAACCTATTAAGGAATAAAGCAACTTTGAACCAAGTGAGCTAATATTAAAAGGTATGTAAAAGAAGGGAAGGAGGAAGGGATTTTTTTACTCTTCTGTCTCGATCTTCGTGCTTGTTTATTTTTCTACAAATCACACCACAAACCGAAACAAAAAAAAATTCCACACTTTTGGTGTTAGATCTCGTTAGCTTTCTTGGATATTCTATGTTTTCTCTTTGTTTCTGATTCGCTGTGATCGCACAAGGTGCACAACAAAGAGCATACGCAATAGAGAAACACCCTTTCCTTTCTGTTTCTGATTTGTCGCGATTACTCAAGATGCACGAAAAAGAGTATACGAAGATAGGGAAGGAAACAATCCAAAACTAAAACAAAAAAAATAGATTTGATAATAAATATGAGAAATAAAAAAATAAAAAAATAAAATGTTGTTGTAACATTATACCTTCATATCTGATGAAATAGGCATATCTGGAGCAAATGGAAACTGTTTTCGATCAAACGAAAACTATTTCCAAATGGAAACAGAGATCCAGATGCAATGGAAGACCTCCTATAGCTCAGAAATACATAAAAGGTTTAGAAAATGAAACCCTTTTAAAGCTTCAGCAACACCAGCTCAACATCTAGATCATTAACGAAAAAGACTCTTCATAATCGCTTTGATACCATCTTCGAGTACATAGGGTACTCCCAAAAGACCGAACACTTGTAGCATCCACTCACAAAAATAGATCAAAGACCGACACACCAATGTTTTGACATGGTTTAAACCGTCGAGAGGGAAACACTCCATGCTCCCATCCAAATAGATACTTGAGGCAGTTTATTATGCAAAAGATAGAAAGTTACAAATGAGTTTCTCATAATTGATCAACCAACCAATGACCCTCCATGCTCTTTAAATAGATATCATGGACCAATCAGGTGTTAATTCATGGATCAAGGGTAGGTGTGATCTACGAGAAGATGAACCATCAAATCACTCTATGTCTAGAACATATCATGACCGTTGGATTAGATATTTACAAATGCATACTAATGCATACTAAAGAAACACACTTTTTCTAATGGATATATTATAACAAGTTGATCTTAACTAAATACTAAGTGTCTAAATATCCTAACAAATGCATGTACAATTTAGGTAAATCTAAATCTATCCTTCAACAAAAGAGCTAGTAGGCATGTTTGTTAATTTTCCTAGGTATTCAATTGTTATACCTTGTTGTTATACATTGGGCATTGTTATGTGAAGCTAAGAATATGGATTCATGGATGCATGAAGCTATGTATCCCATTGAAGAATATGGATGCATAAAGGTAAGATACATGTAGTTGATCTATTGATGGTCATAGGTTATTCTTCTAGTAAAGTCAATGAATAGTTATGAATTTAAATGACTCTTATGTGACATGTTTGGGTATGTATTGCATTGTATGAATTATATATAAACAATAGAATTGATATAGATTCACTAGAGAAGAAATATAGTAGACCTACTTGTTAATGTTCCTGGGTATTAAACTTGTTATACTTTTGTATTGCCTCACTTGTAACTTGAATGTGACTTGAAACTACTCCTTCCTTTCCAATTTGGCCTTAGTGGGAAAGAATGGTGAAAATTACAATAAAGAGGAGTTAAAATTTAAGGTGTTGTGAAAGGAAATGGGGGGGATCCAGTAGAGATGTGAAGTGCATGGGAATTCCATTTACAAAAGTATTTAAAAGGTAATTACTAGGGGATTAAGACCCATTCTATCTATCTATTTCCTTAATAAAATATTTATTTATGTCTAATTGTTGGGCCTATGGATTAAAATGCATAATTTACTAATAGTTGTTCCTAAGTATGGAGAAGAGCTAAACAAGAATAAGACATATTTGCGATGAAAGAAATGATAGAAGAGCAAGAAGAGAAAGGAATCTGCGATAGGAGCACTGAAAACAAGGAAGAAGAAGGACGAGGCACAACAGAAGAGGATGTTGCGCTAGAATAGGAAGCCACGACAGAGGGAAGGTGTGACGAAATAATAGTATTATAAGGTATACAAGTAGCATAACGACTGGAAAATGACAGTAAGGCGTAATGGTTAGAAAGTGGCAGGCCTTAAAAGATCATAGGTATGAGTTTGACTAAAGACAACATAAACTGCATGTATGAAGGTATCTTTGTAAGTTAGGTTGTTAGTGCCTCCTGTTAGGTGTTACTAGAATAGGAAAGACAACCTGTTGGCTATATATAGGAATTCGAATGAGAAAGCGACATGTAACAAGCCTATAATGATTCTGTAATGAGTTGGTAATGAGTATGTAATAAGTCTATAAAAGAAGGAACCCAAGTTGTATGCCAGTTAGCTTCTTGATTGTGGAGTTAGACTTTTGTTAGTCTCTGGACTGTTGTTGGATTTGTATTGATGTCTGTTAGTATTGTTTAATGCATAGGAGTTGAAGAATCTGCAGCTAAGTGCATAGAAGAGTAGTGAAGGTTGAGTTGATCCAGACTGTGTTCGGATCATTAGTAGAGTTGAGTAGAAGAGACCAGGGAGAATACCAGAGAGAATGAGAGGAGGAAAGAGTATGTAAGAAAATAAGAAGATCTAGAACAGATTATGCAGCTTACTATGTAGACGAAAGGTGCATATATTTTCTCATGCTAGATGAAGAGGACCTTTGTTTTTTTTTCCTGGATGGGTTTCCACATTATATCCTGTGTATATGTGTGAATGATGCATGTGTTTGATTTATCTATATAATTGTTTCATTGAGTGGATGGTTATAGATTTTTTTATAAATGAATAGATGTATATCAGGCGCATAGTATCAATTGAATACAATCATGTTGCATAACGATTGCTGATATAATGAGTTGCATAAGAGAAGTTGGGTCGTAGTTTAATTGTTCATAGTGCATATTAATAATCCACCCATAGGATTCGTTGAGAACCTTCATAAGGGAGAAATGTACCTTAAATTCCCCCACTCAAGTGCAAAAATGTGGTTATGGAATTACCCATCCAAGAGAGATATCTCAGATGAGTCTGCATCTGTGTCGTAGGTGCTGCCAACTAAGATCTGCTCTCTCCAGATGATATCTTGGGCCTTGTTGCGCTAAACAAAAGGGACAGAACCTGGGTCAGGATCCTTCGAGGAGGGAGAAAAGACAACAAATGGTTCCATTGCTGGCACCCGAATCGATTTTGTGAGGGATATGTTGTGGGAACCAACAAAACTTGATATCCAAGATTTGGTGGATTCAAAGGATTCGAATTCACATGAGAAGAAAGTGAAGGATATCTTTGGAACCCAATAGAGTGGTTGGTCTGGTACATATATATAGACATCCATGATATTTTCTTTTCTGTGTTTCCCATTGTGTTGCATGACTGGTTTTCTAAGTTAGAAACCCAACAAATAAATTTCCTAGGAGGAGAACCAAAGGAGTGAAATCCTTAGTTGATTGAGCAATTGGAAGGAGTAAGCAACCCTATGGATTTTTGGATAGACGGTATCTTGGAGGTATATATTACAGAGTTCATTGTTGACACCATAACCTCATATGGTGAGGTAGAGAGAAAAATGTTTCAAGGACCACGTGGTAGATATCTATCATCTTTAAATACGTGGATAAAAATGCTTGTCTGTGAAAAAGGAATTTTGCGAATGTGATAAAACTGTGTATAAAAATAGTGGGCATGACACACCTTGACTTGAGATGTTCCTAGGAGATAGTGGAATTGAAATAGAATTTGGTTGTTTGAGAAGAAAAAGAAGATTTAGATCTGGAAAGAAAAGAAAGACTCTGTTACAAAGAGGGAATTGCAGCATGAACAAAGAAAAATAAGGCTACGAGCTTGTGTTGTACTTCAATGAAGAGTCTTGTGACGAAGAGAATATCATCCAATCTTTGAAGGAAACGAAGAATTAGAAGAGTCTACTGAATCTCCAAATCAAGAATGTGGTTACAAATCACATACAACACCGCACACGTTTCCAGAGGTAAGATCTAGAGACTTATCTCCAAGTGAATTTGTAAATACTAGTAATACTAACACTGTAAATAACGAAAAGGGGAGTTCGACTAGCCAAAATTTTGTTTCAAATGTACCAGAAGTAAATACAATGTGAAGCTGTGTGGACAGTGTGACAGATCCAGAGAAAAATTCATTCCTATGTGAAGTTGTGTGGACTATGTGACAGACCCAGGATGAGAATATCAAGAAATCATATATGATTACGGCTCTACAAGATCATGTGCTTGACTGGTACATGAAAATTTCCATAGTTCTAGTAGGAGTTTTCTAGAAAATTCTCAACGAGATTCGAGTGGGCATGATAGATGAGTTTAGAAAGCCAAAGTCTGAATCTCAATGCATTACTGAGATCAAGTGAATTAAGTAGCCACCGATAATGTCTGTCTGGGATGTTGAACAAAGACTTAAAACACTAATAGAAAAAATAAGCTTCCAAATGTCGGAAGTACAACAGAAGGAGTGGTTCATTTCCTCCTTGTTGCCACACATCCGAAAACCATTGATGCAACATAATATCATGTCACAGATAGAAGATATAGAGATAGAAATGAAGCTAGAATCCTTGCTGGTTGGAGATAGCAACATGAGAATGATGCAAATTCATACCCAACAGGCCAACCTTACGGTGTAGCTCCAGCACATAAAGAGAGGCAAGTAAGTTCAAGAAGAACTATGTTGTACAATATGTCAAATAGACAAACACCATCAAGATAATTTCCTGACGCTCATGAACTACGTCGCAGCAGGAGCGTCGAAGCCGATAAAATCCTAAGGGATTCCTTTGTGTAGAATATGCCAAACTAGGGGACACAAATCCGAATTATGTATGTATTTACAGAATATTGTAAGTGAACTAGCTAGTCTGTATTGTAAATTTTTAAAATCAGCAAGTCACGATGAAAAGGAATGCAGAACACTTCAACAACTACAAGAAAATATGGTGGATACCTACTTGGTGAAAAATGATCAGAAGATGCAAGCTGAACAAGTGCAGCCTCAATATCATCCTGCTCAATATTCACCACCACAATATCAACAACCACAATACCGGCAAAATCAGTATCCAGAACAACAACAATACCCTTAGAAAAGGGGGGGTGGAAAATTTTGAGGTTGAGGACAACCGCAAGGAGGAGGATTATTTGGTCACAGAAGAGTCAAATTCATATGTTATAACTGTGGGAATCTGGGAAATTTTGTTCGATATTGTCAAAGTCCTACAAAAAATTGTACATATTGTAAATCATTTGATCACACTGTCAAATAATGTCCGTAACTAATTTCAAAATGGAAGGCTAGAACTGTCATAAATCCCAATCTGGTGTAGAATCTGAATCTAAACCCTAACCAGAACATTAAGATTATTTCTGTCGAGCCGAGAGAACCTCACATTATTGTAGTCACGAGAGGAGGTTCTGAGACAGGTACATACCATAATACAAAACATGGACAACCCCAGGTGAGACTTGTGGCACAAAAGAAAGCCCTGCTAGAAGTCTATAAGGAGAAATAATTCTTCTTGGATGTGAGACCATAGTTTGTTGATGCTAATCAACCATCAACATCTGTACAAATCAAGACCATGCTCAAACGATTTGAACAACTAATCAGGAAGCAACAAATGAAAAAGGTTAGTAAGCTTAAATATTTTTTCAAAAGTTGTTTAGCACTAATCAATGATAAATATGTTGTCATGGAATTGACAACACTGATAGAGGAAACCCCAGATGACTTGCAACCTGAGAAAAGAGTTAACCACATCGGGAAGAGATTATAAATAGGCCGTGAACTGCGAATGACTACACAGATAGGAGATTATGATATGGATTATATATCATACTATATTTTGGCTCAGATGTTAACATTTTAACAAGAAAAACATGGGAGAGCATGAATAAGACACGACTGGACTATTATCCCATTCAATTAAGGCTTGCGAACCAGTCGAAGGTTCTACCAATTGGTAGATTAAATCAAGTGCCTGTAGAAGTGGAAGGATTAAAAATCATATGTCGAATTTGAAGTAATCGACATTGTCGATGATACAAATCCATACCCTGCACTTCTAGGAATCGATTGGAAAATATAAAACCAAACCATTATAAATTTCAAGAAAAGGATCCTTTCATTTGAAGATTATGAACTAAGGGTGGTTGCGCCAATTCATCTGCTTGAAGGGAAGATATATGTTGAGCCCGTAAAAACTAAATTCCAAGAAAACTACTTCGATTAGTTGTATAATATCATGTCTTCAATAAAATATTATATAAATCCAACAACTGATGGGAAACTAAGTTGGCATAGTGTAAGTTCTTGCACACCCGATTCAGGTGATGCCCTGGAAAATTAGCAGAACAGGTTACATGAAGTCTCGAATATTCATGAGAAGATGTGTAAGAATCACAAGATCTATCCGAAGGGTAGGAGATGAAACAAGTGATCTGCTTACATATGAAGGATTACCCAACCTTGTGTCCTTTTTAGTGGAGTTTGAAGAAAAATTTACGCAATCGAAATGATTGTTTTCTCTGGACTTTGTGTTGAAATCTATGCACACTAGATGGTGGGGTACACATAAACAGTCTATCTTCGAATGGCCACGGTGTAGAATATTAATGGAGATCAACTTTGGAGGATAGATCTGTTATTCTGATTGAAAGTATACAAGACTAAGAAATCTTGTGGATCATATTGAGCATTGTCGTAGGAAGTGGGTTCATCTATTTATCCACACATTAGAAATGGTACCAAGAAATTGGTACACATTATTTGAACTAAGAATAGAAACTATCGAATGGGAAGGTTTAGTTACAAGATTCACCTAGACATTTGAGTTCATAAGTGAACACCCAACAATCAATGCTATGCTACAAATAATGAAGGAAAATATAATTGAAGAAATCTTGGTCGCAACCATGAACTTCCATCAATGAAACACACACACACACACACACACACACACACACACACACACACACACACACACACACATATGACAGGACAGGTTGGATAGTATTAATTTCACACATTCAAGAGAATACAATGGCGAACTTTTTGGTCACATTTGGATTTATTGAAATAACTACTAATTAAAGTGATAGATAAATTGGTGGCATAACACGAAAGCTTCAATAATGAGTTTGTAGTACACCCTTGTTCTTGGAAGGAAGGATTCCTTTCTGATTAAGTGTTCATGCATGTGAAGAACGACTAGATAAAATCAAAGTATATTATCATAATTCGCCGCCAAGAATCATTTCACTATAACTGCAAAAGAGAAGAGCTATTGTTGTTTGCAACTTTGAGAGCCAAACTAGGTTGTTCCTATTATGGTCATTTCCATTTCGAGTACAAGTACAGTTAAGTTTGAGCCTACAACACCCACCTTAGTTATGGAAGATACCGCTACTATTATCCCACCTCAGGTAGAAGGGCTATAACCCACTCAACAGGAGGCACGAGAAGCTGCATAATCTACTCCAGGAATAGAGTTGAACCCTGTTAATCCATCTAAAAAAGACAGACCATTTCTATCTAGAACCAAATGGGGAAAACACATTGGTAACATAAATATGAAGGGAACATCATCAACGACTCCAGTTCCAATCCCACCGGAGGAGGATTATTCTGAGACAAGAAACTTGATGCCACCTTATATCCTACCTAGAAGTAATGATGCACTGAGAGTTACAGTCGCAAAGAAGGAAGGGGCACCATCGATAGTGCCACTGCTACCCAAAGGAATGAAGGTTCTAAAGGATATTATGTCGAATTTGAGGAAAATATCTTTTGTTGATCATGAAACGAAGATCCAAACAAAATTGGACCTCCAAAAATACATGGATGTTGTGCAAGACATTCCCAAAGTGCCCAAATGACTTGTTGCTAAGGAATGGGGTAGAGGACTAGAATAGTCTGGCATATTATCGTTGTTATATATGCCACATTTTGGCCATAGTATACAAATAAACACTTGTGTTAAGAAATTAGTGGTATTTTTCAATGGTGGGGTCTTATGGCTAGGAAATCCTATACCTGTAGACATTGAACTCATTTCAACCATCACATGCCTATCATTTACAGGGAAGGACCTAACGCCACTTCTAAAAAAGGATCAAGAAGCGACAATAATTGCGCGAATGAAGGAAAAATATGATGTAGTAATAAGTAAAAGAGTATTTCTGATTGAATCCATTAATGATTACACTCTCTAATTTGCAGAAAAAGTGTTTTCATCTAAGTTACTTCGCAAGATGCATCCAGACCAATGTATTGCGAGAGCAATTGTGCTTCCCAAAATCTGTGTGGAAGGAGTTTAGATTGGAATTGGTGTAAGTTCTTATTGAATGAGCTATTTCAAGATGCAATTGATGTACAAGAAAAGGGTGGGGAATTTCACTACTCTTGGTTGTTAATTTTGATTTCATTTATAACATGGTATGACCCACCAAACTACCAAGGGGTAGATCTGCTAGTAAAATGCAAGGGATCAAGATATCAGAACCTTTGGTTTGACAAGGAAAAAAGGGAACGACAGACAGAAAATAGTATTGAATTCTTTATGCATGGAGAAGCTATAAGGAACCAAGTAAAGAACATGTACATATTAGATAATTCCACAATTCAATGATTTCGTCAGGTTGTTATATTTGAAATTGGCATGCACCATATTAACATGCAACCACGCTAAGACCGACAACGTTAAAGTTTACCAACCAAATTCATAAAGACATAGGAGGAGGTTGAATAAATTATTAATGATTGGCCAAAGGAATGGCATGTTCCAGTGCCAGAAGATCAACTTCGGCAAGAGGAATAACAACTACAAGAAAAAAACCCAGATGATGGGAACGAAGAAGAAAATCCACATGAGGATTTCAACTCCATAGAATTTCATTCCAACTTGACCCTGATAGACCTTGAAATAGAAAAGGAAGGGGGAGAAGCTTAGAAAGCACAAGTACAATATAGAAGGAAGAAAAAGAAGATGAAGGCTGAAAAACATGAAAATAATATCATCTTGGACAGTGAGGATGTGCAAATGATGACTGAGGCAATAGCTGAAGCTAAACAAACCAACTTCAAAACCATAGAAGAGTGGAAAGAAGAGATTTCAGGTATGGTTACTCATCTGCTCAAATATTTGTGTAAGGCAGTTGAAGATGTTAAAATTTCCGTCAACTGCCCACTCCCAAATATGGAGTCACGGGACTCACTAGAGACTTCAAAAATAGAGAAAACTGCAATACCAATTCCATTCCCACCAATAAGGGTGGAAGTTTCTGGAGGATTTATTGACCTAGGAGCTCCAGAGTTTAATGATGTTGTCAGGGACATCAAACAAACAACCCTATATTTCTCATCCATGGATATAACTAAAATATACGCAATACAGTGCTGTAGATGCAAAAATAAAAGTGTGTGAACGTACCTTGGCAGAAAGTGAAGGTTGCAGACAAAAATATCAAGAAAATGAAACTAATAGTACATGAAACTAAACATAATATTAATTCATGGAAAGAAAACTGTTAGAAAATTGACAAGGTAGTAGCACTGGCCTATAAGAGCTTTGCATAAGCTGAAATAAAAAAGGAAATGACACCATACACCAAAGTGGCTCGACTTGGTGAAATCGCTGAAGAACTTAAGAAGAAGGTTACACAGCTTGAGGAGAAGGTAAAACCAAGCAGACCTCCAAAAGTGTTGGAGAAAATAAGAGAAGCAGCAATTGAAGCTGTGAAGAAGATAGAAAAATCCCAAGAAGTATGTGCCAAGACTGTTAACCAAGTCTCTTAGAATTGGAAAGCCCTAATGGATGATGAAAAATGACAGAAGATTGTAAGTGATCTAACTGAGTTGGAAGTAAATATCACTCAGATAAGGAATGACATGAAGCAACTACCCTTAGCACATAAAATGGATAAGGCAATGGAGATGAGGAAATTGCAGCAACAAATAACAGTGATGCGCACACAACATAAACACCATGAGGAAAAGGTGGAAGAGTTGCAGGCTGAAGCAGAATGAGTTACATGAATCATTCATCATGTACATCATAAGGTGCATGACATAGAGAAATCAGTAGAGAAGATACTTTTGGAACAAATCAGATCCATCCTGGTGGAGCAATTGTAGAAAAAAGAAGAAGAAGTGCGCGTAGAAGCAGAGCGAGTGCTGAAAATCGTGGAAGATTTTTATAGAAAAATCAGCGAAAGGAAAGACATAGAGGAATAGCTTCGAGTGGATTGGGACGAGCCATAGGTGAGTGTTGGGGGCATGTTGGTCCTAGGGATAGAAAGGCAGAATTCACTGTAACAAACTTAAATAATATATATATATATATAGAGAGAGAGAGAGAGAGAGAGATATTAAATATCAATATTAATTATTAATATTTATATATATTGATATTAATAATTAATAATTAATAATTAATAAATGGTTATTAGTAAACTATTTTAAAATGACGCATCCTTACATGGATGGTATCCAAAGTGCCTTTACAATTAATATATATATGACACTCACTTTGTAATATTTTATCATAATTCATCTTTAATATTTATTTTATATTTTCAATATGGAATTATTTTCCATTGGTTGATTATTCAACTAAGTAATCATTAAGATTATCCGAATACATATATTACATTGGTATCAAAGCCAGTCCTTCCTAGGGCTTCTGCTGATCTCTAGCTTTTGTCCAAAATGATCAAGGTTTCCTTGAATTTAGGCCTTTGACCTCACAATGGCATTTAGCCATCCATATTCAGAGTTTCTCTGGTAAAAATTGTTTTTGACCAAAAATTGGCCTCTATCCATTTGAATTTCATTGAAGAAGTATTAATTCCACTCCAAATATGAAGTAAGAACAAGAGGGAAAAATGAAGAATAAACAAAAAAAAAATTATCAACAAAGAAATAAAAGAGGAAAAGTTAAAAAACAAAGTGAAATAGCCCACGGTTTTACTTACAATATCTAAATTATAAATGAGTTTTATAAAATATGCTTCGAGGACAAAGCATAATGAACTGGAAGGCAATGTAACAAACTTAAATAATAATAAAAAACTATATATATATATATATCAATATTAATTATTAATATTAATAATTAATAATTAATAATTAATAAATGGTTATTATTAAACTATTTTAAAATGACACATCCTTTCATGGATGGTATCCAAAGTTCCTTTACAATTAATATATATATGGCACTCACTTTGTAATCTTTTATCATCATTCATCTTTAATATTTATTTTATATT
>LPNX010181263.1:0-11630 GCA_001517045.1 Pseudotsuga menziesii | reverse complement strand
AAAATACCTTATCTTCTATGAAGACTTAGTTTGGTCATTTTTCTTTTCCTTTTATATCACAGGACTTATATCTATCATTGATAGATCTCCAATTTAATAATACTTATGTTTTAATTTTTATTTGTGCTTAGGATATGATTTATATCATAATGTCTTTTGTCAAACCCTTGTTTTCCATTCCCTTAGCCCTAGTTCTTTTCGCACCTGTGTTCGTTGGCTTTTGTGTTAATAAACTTTTACCTAAATTTTAGGTTTTCTTCGGGTGGGGCCTTGGCACTTGAGCTCCTCACCCAAAAGCCCTCATACAATAACATTTACAATCGCAAAACTCTTCGGGGCATAAAGGAGGAACATTACACCCTCTCCCTCTAAAATTAACACCGTCCTCGGTGTTCTTGTTCTTCAATAACCTTTCCTTTCCTTTTTTGAGTCGTCCTAGTTGCTTGTATTTCCTGTCATGATCCTACATTTAAAATCAGGCATATGCATGCATACTAGCATCGACATTGAAAGACAATGTAAAACTCAGGAAATCCAACATTATACAATTTTTATAAAATAACAGTTCTATTGCCAATAACATATAGGTACCAGTTTACCTCTACTGCACATACCTTTTCCTGGCATTGTTCTTTGGATGTCTTCCATCCTGGCATGCCAAGTGCCAACAATACTTCAAGTACCAATTCAAGCCACCCAACACAAGGATGTTACCAACCCTTCGTGTATCTCCTCTGTGCTATTCAGGGTGCTTGTCATTATTCTTTTCTCTGGATGTTCCTTCATCCGAGCACACCAAGTGCCAATTTAAGCCACCCAACACAAGGACGATACCATGTACCCCTCTTAGGCGTATCTCCTTTTTGTGCTCTTCAGGGTGCTTCACCAAGCTGAGGCACTCCATTCTCGCACACCTCCACAGTGCCTAGAGGTTATTCTCTTCAGAGAGTCCCCCAACTCATGTGACAGTCCTCTAATGTGTGCGGAACGAGTCTTAACCAAATGTCTTACATCTGGGCGTCCCCAGAATGCATAATGGTCCCTCGCTGGCCTGGGGGAAAACAAGGTATATTTTAACCACTACCTCCATCACCACTCCCTCTTCTGGTGATAACTTTATACACATGACATTTAACTCATCATAGTCCCGAAGCTTTATCCTTTTTCATGGCCATAAATCCCCATGCCTGAAAGCACTCTATGGGTGTTAGTTTATCATCTTATTAATTCAAACAACATCAAAAATTTTGCACAAGTACTACCTTACTTCATTTTTCATTTATCCGATAAGAGCCTTTTATCATCAAAATTGTCAAGAAGGCATTTACAAGAAGCCACAAAATCTTTTCAATTTCTTATACCAACATCATTTGCAAGAAAACACATAAAACCTGAGAATTTTGACAATGCAACCCCTCATTAACTTCAATTTATTACAACAGAAAAATTCACTCACTGTTGCAATGTTATATATATACTACATCTGAACTTTTAAAGTGCTTGTCAATGCCATAAGACCAACATCCAAAATCTGTTAGCAATTCTAAGTAAATTTCCTGCAATTAGCCTCACCACAATACGGTCAGAAAATCTCAATCGAAAAGACCAATTTAAACAACTATCTTAGTTAAACTGTCCCTTCTACAATATCCATAATTAAAATAATTTCAACCACCGGAATGGGCATCCTGCTTATAAATAATCAAAAACAAAAACCTGAGATAATCGCGGACATCACCAGTTGTAAGAAAACTCAATAGTAGAGCTGTCTCCATGAAGTTGGTGCCTGGTAACACTTTCAGCCATTTCCATCAATGCCATCCATTTCTATCAATGCCATCTATATTACTCGCTTCAATTTCAAGCAACTTTCAAGCCATGCCATAATGGTTGGCTCGCCCAGCTTTTCAAACCACCTTTAACTATGAACAATTGAAGGAGCGATACCGAAGCCATAAACCGCTCAAATCAACAAAACCAATTTGCACCAAAAGGATATATTATTCAAATAAAACATAAAGTATTGATTCATGAATAAATAGATATTTGCCTACTAGTTAGTGCTACAACTTTAAACCAACATATAACCCCTCCATCAAACATTATGATATTCAGATCTTGTTGGACATAATGTGATCTTTAGATCAGAAACAATTCGCAAAGTCTTAACAACATTTAGCTCCAAGCGATCATAACACTCAGAAGCATTTTTGCAAATCTAAAAAAAAAGGACAAGAGCGACAAAAGGAAGTGTCGTTTTGCAGAACCAATGAGATAACTAAAAAATCTCAGCAGGATTCCAACAAACTCCCAGGCATTTCGACAAGATTAGATATATCATTTTTTCCATAAGCATTGTTTTCTATTCAAACATGATTCAACAGACTTGGTCTAATATTCTTCAGACCAAAAAAAACGATCAACACGCAGAAAACTAAATCTGCCATCAGAACTTATTAACGTGGATATTAAAATGTCAGATCCATAACAATTTCAACACACACAATAGATCTCTATTCTTATAAAGAGTTTATCCCTACGATTTGCCATGCAAAGAAGAAAAAAAAACCATAACTTACAACATCGAGCAATAGCTATCAGTTCGCCCCTATGAAATTGTAAGAAATATAATACAAGTTCATATCCATAAATTAGCTTAGATCTACCTTATTTTCCAATCCAAACTTGGATGGATTCTCTCAATTTCTAATACACAGCGACTGCAAAATTAAGGCTTTCAGAATACCTGAATCGATTTCTATAAGTAAACTGCACACCTATTTTACCCAAATAGTGGGTTGATTTCTTTAATCCTGTACACGGTGACTTCTCCACCATTCATGGATCAGTTTTACCATACACAACAAGGTAACAGTTCAGTGTTAATTTCTGAGCTATAAAGATAAATAAAATATGTTTAATATATATCAAGCAAAATAAAGAGATGCAAACCAATATCGTTTTATCAACAAGCAGAGCTAAACGATGAATTATGGCGAAGCGTGCAGACGCATAAATACTCGGTTATCTATTCATCAAACACATTCCCCAGGCTCGCAGATCATCAACCCATTCTCCAAGCATGCAACAAAATTCTAAGCTATCAATGCCATAAAACGGTGATGGAGATCCACAAGGAGGAACATCCTGTCTTTTACTGAACTCATGCCCAACAGAGAGAAAGGGAAAAAGCTTGAAAAGGGTTTGTGCGGACGCCCAAAGGAAAACTAGATCTACGCCAAAGGAGAATTGGCCTTTCCATCAAATATTTTTCCCCTCAAAGCACCAATGCCCCACTGTAAGAATATTGGGGCGATTTTATTTCGTCATGTTTTATTTTGAAAATCCATGCAAGCGATTTCAGAACTACAGACTTAACACAAGATGGTAGTAATAAAATGCATTCAAGGAATGTGCAAACGCTGATTTCCCCAAAAGTAGTCGGGAGGACACAAATCCATAAAACCAAATGCATTCTATGTTTCTTCGAACGACACAGGAGATTTCTTCCTAATAAAACTAACTATAAGTTGACGAATATAAACATACATACCATCCAAAAGAATATTATCAGAACGTTATAATGGTGCAAAATATCTAATAACACACCATCGAATAACAAACCATAAATTGTAATATATCCATCTAACAACAAAACTCTAAAAGCAAATGCCTGTAACTTTTGCAACGATCTAATCCCAAAACCAAACAACACAGAAAACAACAAAGGTAGAGCGAAACCTCTTTACAATTGAATCTGGTTGATAGAAATGAAAGCCATTCATGTAAATAAACCAGAAAACCAGGTATATTTATGAGTCCAATTTGAAATGGTATGGCTCCGCCATTTTTCTTAGTGGGAATGCATGCAAATTTTTCAATCTCCTCAAGGAACGAGACTGTAATTACCTTCTATGAAAGGGATATTGAGGAACACTCTTAAACAACAACCGGATTACTTACCATTGAGTCCAAGCCTTGCTCTTTGTTTGGTACCTCGCTCCTCATTTTGAAATTGTTGCTCGTGCTCATTCCTGTAGTTGATCCAGATGCGTTATGCGGTATATAATTTGTCACAACCGGTTTTAATTCCTTCCTAATACAGGGTGTGACGTGGAAAATCCGGAAAGGGCATAAGGAAGAGTAAAGCAAAGATATAGGTCACCGAAGTAGAGCTTGAAAGAAGCTAACCCTAATATGCCTATGATTGATGAATCTAGGAGAAAATTTTATTTCAAAATAAATAGGAAGCCATTACAAATATGCCTTTAAGAGAACATTACCTTCGAACTGATGATGGCACGAATGCAAGAGAACATCAGCCGTTCTCATTGAAAATTTAAATATATGATTTGGATCTTCATTCATCAACTTTTCGGTGGAATAGATGCATACAGGCGATGGCTGATTGGGACAATGCTTCATGGACGCAAACTAAGAATTCAAAATCTAAAACTTCCACAATCTGTACCACTTCATTCCATTGGGTGTTTTTCTATTCTCCACTTTTTTTCCAAATGTAATGCTGCAAAACTATCGTGTTAGCCCATTCTTAAGGGTCCAGCGTTGTAGCTGGCTCTGATACCATATGTCACATACCTGTGACTTCTCCAAAGCGAATAGAGAGAAACTGGGTTGATTTTGTGTTTTTTTCTTTTCTTTTCTTTTCTTTGTTTTTTTATTTCCAGGTCATGCTGAACTATGGTTTAAGAGTTTAAACTTCCTTAGCAAAACAATAACTTATATTTATGCATCAGCAGTTACGAATCATCACAATGTCACAATTTAAGCATATTTCAATATAACCCTTACTTTAAGCATAAGCCATAACCTAAACATAATACATGCTTAGTAAAGTCACTCTCCACCAAGAATAATCTAAATGATGCATACTAGAATACACTTGTAATTCTACCATTATCATTGTTGGAAGTAAACCATGCATTAAGTAAAAAAATCTAGGTGAGTTTCACATAATAGAATTCATTTTTACCAATAGCATAAAAGGAAAATCAATGCACATAAAAAGCTGAAATATGCAAGAAGACAACTAAGTTCACGTGGTTCACCTCGTCCACGAGGCTACATCCACCAAATGGGAGGTCATGTAATATTTATTCAAAATAACGAGTTACAATCTGCAACAACCTTGGTGCCCTCATTTCTATGGAAACTCATAGAAACATTTTTAAGGAGATCAACCTATATTGACTCTATGTCTTACATCTTTATTTTTATCTTCCGTGGAGATACACATGAGAATATTCCTTTATTTCGATCTTTAGAATTTCCTCCCCAATGATTCCTATTCAGGTCTACGAAAAGTTTAACGTGAGCTGTTTTATTTTCTTTCAAGGTAAAACAACATAAAATATCATATACCAGCCACTATATTTCTTGAGATTTATAAACATTATATCCAAGACATTATTTATAGAGCATTATATATAAAACCTTTCATTTTCTAAGTTACCTCCTCATATTTGCAAACGGATAAAAAATACATTTCACAATTCGCTTTTAAGCTACCTCATACTTGCAAATGGATAATTAAGAGGGACTTAGAAAAAAAGTGAAGCCACGGACGTCTGAATCAAAACTAGCTGAATGTGGTCCTACAGGCGAGGTTACCCCAAATTGTAGAGGAAAAAGGAAAGGTCTGACAATCTAGGGTGCGACTTTCTTAAAATTCTTAGAGGCATGATACCCAGATCATTGATGCAAGTAGGATATATCGAATGCAGGAATGGTTATGGCCTTCACTGCATACCATACTTCATTATGAAGTCGTAGGTAGAAGTGCAACGCAGAAAGTAGATCCAGATCACCAGCAAAAGAATGGAGCCAGTTTGAGTGTTTGGATCCTTCCCCATTCTTTCCTATTCGTCCTCCTTTCCCCGAACTTAAGGAAAATAGCAGGCATTCCCCATCTAATCATAAACAGAAATTTGGATTTAAGAAACACAACCGACTAAAATGCTATTCAAAATCCAGGCTATTAGCATTCATGACTCAGGCATTCAATCAGGTTCAAACAAGGTAAGGGCCATGACTCATACCCCAGATCTATACCAGGAAACTTATACAACTACCCATTCAGACACGATTTACTGCATACCTCGAATCGGGATGCATTTTCCTTTTAAGTTATGAAAAAGGTAGGGATTGCATAAATATACCCATACCTTAGGCGCATAGAAAAATCCTCAACGGATAATGTCCCAAAGGGTTGCTCGAGAACAATGCGGGCTTCCCTCAGCAGAGCATGGAGATCAGGTAAAATACGATTCCTCATAAACTTGGAGCCCAATGCTTCTCCAAAGCATAGATGTTTTTCCATAAGTCGCCCCCCCTCTCTCCAACCAGAACCTGATTTTTTTAAAAGGAGTGCAGACCAAGGAGAAACATACGAAATTATGTGCATACTGCACGCGCAGGGTCCCATCTGTCCCGGAGCAGGTAACGACCATTGAATCAGTGGTAATCAATTCCTTCCTTTAAGCCGGACCTCTCCTTAAGTCATGCTGAGATCAAGGCACAAGTGGTTGAAGGAAATTTAATTCCTCTCTTATAATAAAATGTAAAAGTTTACACATGCAAAGCGAGGGAGTAATTATTGCCGAAAAATAGTCAATGAGTCCTTAGGTCTAAAAGAGAAAATAAATCCATCCTATAGACCTTGTGAATTAATAAATTAGGTCTCCTTATAGAAAGGATTTAATACTATGTTTTCCTTCATTCTCATGATATAATTTAATCATGATACTCCAAGTTCTCTCAATTTATCATTTCATTATATGTCTTTTTATTTATAGTTTTCAATTAAAATACCTTATCTTCTATGAAGGCTTAGTTTGGTCATTTTCCTTTTCCTTTTATATCATAGGACTTATATCTATCATTGATAGATCTCCAATTTAATAATACTTGTCTTTTAATTTTTCTTTGTGCTTATGATATGATTTATATCATAATGTCTTTTGTCAAACCCTTGTTTTCCCATCCCTTAGCCCTAGTTCTTTTCGCACCTATGATCGTTGGCTTTTGCGTTAATAAACTTTTGCCTAACTTTTAGGTTTTCTTCGGGTGGGGCCTTGGCACTTGAGCTCCTCACCCAGAAGCCCTCATACAATAACATTTACAATCGTAAAACTCTTAGGGGCATAAAGGAGGAACATTACACAGAGAGTATTATGTCCAGATCTTATTGTAATTTCCCTATTGGTTATTATGCATATCATTTCTACATCATAGTGCTTCTGAGCAATTGCTAGTGTGCAACCAAACCAATGTGTTCACACCAATTATTTAATCAACAATGTACGTACAAAAACATTAAAGTATTTTAATCAATTTATTAGTGTATAGAACAATAATTCAACTACACAAACATTACCACAAAAGAACACTTAAACGCATAACAATTAAAAGAACACTTAAACACATAACAAGTGAGACAATATGTACGTGGTTCACCCAAATTCCTGGGCTACATCCACCAAATGGTCACATCCTGTGACAATTATTTTATTAAAGCGGTTACAATCTACAACAAAGCTGTTGCCTCTCATAGGCTCTGTTTCCCAGAGAAAAATTATAAACTATTCACTCTTAACATCATAGTACAATATGAATTTATCAAATTTACAAGTATCATTCTGCTTGTTAACAATTTTTGGCATCTGAATCTTCCTATGCTCGACAAGATGGAGTCAAATGAATGGAAATAATATATGTACATAAATAAACTTTCTTTAGTCGACCCTTATCCAAAATTGCTTTCTTTATATTTCAAATTCCTGGTTCAATACTTGGTGAATCTTTGAATGACAGTTTACCAGACGAAGTTACATTTTTTATAAAATCTAGAATTAGAACCTAGACCATCGACTCAACTTGCCAAACAGAGAGTTTACCTGCCTAAGCGACTTTGCTTGGATGATGGTGTTTTGGAGAGTGCCTCAAAAGGGATGACTCATCCAAACCCAGAAAATTTAGATGATAGGAAATAATTTCTTTCAACAATAGGCATCTTTATCTAACACAGACACTCGCTGTCCCTAAACCCTAAACATTGATGAAAGTTTGACTCCATAAATCCCTGGCAGATTTTAAGCATAAGATTTGGCATCACCTAAGAACCCTAGCCACGATTTCAAATTCTTATCTACTACCCTCATGCCATCGACCCAGAAACTACGGAGGCTGATCATAGGTGTAATCGTTTGGAAAAAATCCTTCACTAACGCACAAAGTAAGACGGCAGAAAATAACTTGGAATGCAATATTTTTAAAGCGAGATGCCTCCATTACCAAGTAGAGGCTAGGTATAATTAAAAGGCCGTGAGCTTCCATCTGAATCCACACACGGGTATATATATAAATACTTGTAATGCACAAGTACCCTACAGATCTATGCATACATGCAGGGATAATAAACATAGATGTAGAATCATGAAAATGACGAGTAGTCGAGGTCAATCTTACTACCCAACGCTAGACAAATTAGGCACCAACGTTTTGGCAAAGGACCACGCAGAAGTTTTAGAGATATGTTTCAACATACCATCACTCGTAGGAATGGGACGGACTCGCTACCATAAGGCACGCACACGCTGTCATCTGGAAAGAAGTTAGATAAGAAAAAACGCCCTCAGAAACCATTCTTTCCATGATGAGAAAGTGTTAAACCTAAAAGGAAACTGTGATCTCCTCACTGTGCAAGGAAATGGTCTTTAAAGGGAAAAATAGTGGTCTCATCACCATTTCCAGGAATTGGCCCTTTTTTTATTTTTTTAAAGACAAGAAACACTAATTGGTATTGTCAAACTTGTCTGTTGCATGCTACTAACTATGATCTCATAAGAATCACAGACTAGAGCTACAGAAAACTACGCCTTTACAACATTACTCGTTATTTCTTGGCTGTACGCCTACCTACTTGACATTTCAAAGAAAATAGCATGGCTTAAGAAGGCGCACGGATCCATACCTTTTAAATTAGCATAATGCAAGGTAAAATAACTATCTTCAACAAAGCACATGCGCTGTGAATGATATGTTGCCCCAAAAGCACTAAACATACCTTTCTGCAAAAACACAGAGATCACAGAGATCGGTCACCTTCTGGGAAAGAACATAGAGGTAATCTACCTCTCTAGAGATGCACACATCACCCTTCGAACCTTTGCAGGGGTTGAGTTCCTCTTTGACAAAAATGCAGAGGTCAAGATCTCTAAAAAAAACAAAAATAAAAAAAAAAATCGGAGAGGGAGGAGCGTGTGGCCTATAAATTCCAGTCACAGCCCGATGGATGAAGCTTTTTTCCCACTATCGCTGTCACACATTTTCTAAAGGTAGAGGAAACTCTCCCCTCGAGCCTTCCTCCAAATGTACTAAATAACCCAACAAGACAATCGTCTTTTCCCCAAGGTGCACCAAAGATTCCAAGAATCAAGGCAGAAAATCTTCCACAGTCTTTGACTAGGCAGGCCTCCTTAAACTTCGTCATTCCTTAATTAATTAATGGTAGGCATGCGTTTTCTTTATTTCTCTTCTAAAGATATATTTCTTGTTCGGTTCAACTATAACCCTAGCTTTTATATAAATATATAACAGCACCATTCATGGAATGTGCAATAATGGCAGAAGTACGTGCAATTGCATTTATCATACCTACCTACATAGCCTTTTTCCTCCACCCCTTTTCATAAGTATGTAAATTTAATTGAATCCATATGTTAATCATATCCATAATATGAGTATTAAAGTTATCATTCTAGATATATGGTGTATCACCCTATTCGACGGGGTAGGCTCATGGTGATAATACTTTTTTAAAGAGGCTACGACCTATAGCCCTTTATAATTAACTTCCCTCCTTTTATTTAAAACTTTTCAACCTTACTCTTAACTTATTTTATGTCGGTTAAGTTTTAAAAGTAAGGAGGACGATTTCAACTTCCTAAACTATAGTGTCTTAGTAGGACACTCTTATAGGGTGGAACCTTATTTGTCATCCCACGATGATCCAAATGAGACGTAATATATAGTGTCAATCATGGTTCTTTAACCGTTTGCTTTTCGCCCCAAATGGGGGTTTAGTTTGTCACTGTCTTACGTCTCCCAACTTTATACTTAGATATTAAATTTTATATAGGCTGTAAGGTTTTTCCTTTTGTGGGGCCTTGGCCTTGAGCTCCTCACCAAAACAAGTACAATACACAATCGAAATTACAAAAAATTTCTAGGGTATGAGGGAGGGACATTACAGAGTGGGAATCCTTTCCATTATTTTTTCTTAAGAACATGATTCCCTATAAATAATTGCAAAACTAGAAAAGGATGTATGGTGTAAGGAACCTAAAGCTCTGGGTGAGTAGCATAAATGCTCCACCTATAATATTTTAATTATTCATAATAGGGGAGACAAAAGAATTCATCCTCAATCATGATGAGGAGTACCCTTATTTAAAAATATGTATCTTACTACAATTTATAGATTTGATTTATATTCTCTATTCTATAATTCAAGTGCTTATAATAACAACATAATATATAGTTGACGAGGGAAAAATCTCTCATGCTTTACCATTCAAGGCGTATGTAACCTTATATAAGTTTTCGTGAAGGGATAGATTAAAAACGAGTTATGTAGAAAGAGCCTAGTAAACTTAGTAATGTAAAATTTTATAATCTTTACTTGGATATTTTAAGACAAAAGAACATGTATTATTAGTCCATAATTAGAAGGTAAGCCTTATGATAAGGCTTTAGAAGTCTTAGAACTGTTCTTTGAAAAGAGATTTAGAGGAAAAGAAGGTAAGACGTAGTGAATGAGCTGCATAATATTTACAACCTTCCACATTGAAAATAATAAAAATATTAGCAAACTTTGGTGGACGTAGCCCGAGTTTGGGGTGAACCACATAGTCCTTCTTGTATTTTCTCGTGATGGTTTTCATCTATGTTGTATTTAATGGTTGTGAAATATATAAATATTTTTATTTTTGGAGTGGTTCTAATCAAAATATTGGAGTATAAATGTGTGCTTTCACTTTGATTTAATGGATAATGTTCTATTGAGACTTCTTAAGTTTTTAGTTATACTCCTAAGGAGTAAGTTATCTCAATGAGAATTATGATGACTACAAAAGCATGCATGCGATCTTTATTTAAACAATACTAGTTGATTATGTTATTTGATAAAGGTTTGGTTAAAATGTAACTCCCATGGCATTTTCTCATGTTAGTCTTAGTTGTTATGTTAATTCTCCCATGCACTTATGGTTAACTACTGTCTTAATAAAAAAAGTTATACTTCATCATTACCTTATAATATTATATCATGACTGGGACTAATTTTTATGATTGAAGCATGAAGTTAAAAATAAATAAATAAAGCTATTACCCCATGATCGGAAAAGTTAAAGATGAGATTGGGTTTGTTAAGAAATTTCTTTACCTAACAGACAAGGTTCTGCTGGTGGGGCCTTGGCCTTGAGCTCCTCACCAGAGAATAAGTACACTGGTCATTCGAAGTTACAAGATATTTAAGGGCATAGAAGAGGGACATTACATCAAAACTAGTCTCCATGGGGACTCTGGACTCTAATCTTGGAATACGGACT
>LPNX010181259.1:39671-53555 GCA_001517045.1 Pseudotsuga menziesii | reverse complement strand
AGAAACTTCTTTTATAATTAAAATTATTTTGAGATACTCCTTTTTTTTAGATTAACAAAATATATTATCTTTAAAAGAAAGCATGTGTTATCATGTAATTAGAGAAAGAAAAAAAAAGAGAGGCGACAAAGACCACCAAATACTTATATAATGAAAGCTAAGCAAAGAACTAGCAACATGGAAAATGACGGATCCAAATGGAGATCATCAAAACAACTAACTACATGAAGCGAGATAAATTTGAGAAAACCAAGTGCTAAATATTTACAAAGATTTAATGGAGACCCTTTTATTTGTAGAATGAAAGGGGAGTTGTTGGGGTGCCAACAAATGGCGACATGATGGGCGAACCAGTTATCTCTGTATGTTTACTTGAATATTAAAGATATAGGAAAACAAAATCAAGATTTTCTTGAAATATCAAACTTCACACCACATGACTTTATCTTATCACTAGCCTATATAGTAAAGTTTGAACTTTAATATTGCCACAATCAAATGAATTGTAACAACTATTATTCAGATGCTTCGTAAAGACGAATGACTTTGAAATATATGCATAGCAAATAGACCTCATCAAGAATGCTTTCTCAACAACTAAAATAATCGAATAACACCAGCATAAAGATATGACCTCCATACCTTAAGAGGATATCTAGATAAGTTCCCCATCCATTAAATATAAATAACTAAAAGGTGAAATTTGTTTTTCTCTCTCTTTTTTTTCTTTCTTTCTTAAATATATAAATTATATCTTTGATTCAATACTACTATCCTCGCTTGGTAACCAGCTATTGATAGCATCATTCACGAGAACTGTCAGAGATAAACAAGCTTGCTCGTGATGAGACCTCCTGTCCCTTGATCTTATGACCAAGAGCCATCACTGTAATGCCCCATATTTTGACTCCGACATGTTTATCACTGAGACTTATTACACTGTATTTACTTATTATCTGTGGACTCAACTGTACTTCATAAACTATATTTTGGCATGTTATATGTGATTATTTACTGATGTTATGATGTTATCATGCTTATATTATGCTTTGATCATGATGTTACGACGATTAACATGCCTATGTATATGCTTTGATTATGATGTATGACGATTATCATTTATATGAAATTGTTGTGCCTATACGATTATCATGCGATAGTCGTCATCAGATTCCTTTATTTCATAACAAAAACATATAGTTGATAGTCATCCTTGGTATGATGTGAGATGTATGATGTGGTACATTGGCACCCATCCATGATGCGATTTATTTTGTGATTTTATGTGATGAAAGGAAATAATATTGATAATATGGACCAGCTATTGACATAATATTGTTATGAATGCATGTTTGCATAGTGCTAACCTGCAGGGTATAGGGGCTATGTGATAGCCAAGTATGTGATGCAAAGTATAACTCAATACATATCTTTAAGAAGAGCCTTAATTTCCAAGTGATGATACGATGACATGTACCAATAAACTCGATAGAAAAGAAGTATGGTTTGATGAGTATGTACCTAGTATGTTGAGAGGGATGGATGCATTTTCCACCCTATGTCACTTGATACCCGAGGTCGTGGGAGGCCAGTGCTGAGACATGCTCCCCAAGTTGTTGTGATGACGATGGTCGGATTCCTGCTAGGAGAGGCTAGGTCCACTAGTTAGCCGACGCTACCGTTCTCAGGTTCTGTGTGGGAAGGTCAGTACTGCTGGCATCCACTTTGTACTAGGAGAGAAAGGATAGGGAGGATGCGGATGTAGGTTAGGATGGTTTACATATTAGTTATTATTGTTGTGTGTTGGACATTTATGATACTAGATTAGTGATGGTAGGTACCAATCTTAATTGACTAATTAATAAGAACATAACTGTTAAATAACTTTGAATGTCAAAAGGAATCATATTATATCTATATATTTGTCTTGTTGCATGAAATATTATTTGTATCAGCTAGAATTTAGGTGTTTTGGTTATAGTACATGTGCAGCCTATGCATGTACTCGCCATGCATGCACACCTCACACATGCACGCTAGTATGAAATATTAATTGAAAAAACATTAAATAGTTGAATGGGTTAACTGAGCAATTGTGATTTATTTAAAATAAATGTGTGGGGAAACTTAACACTAAACTTAAACAGGTCAATGTTATCATTTCAATCAAGCAATAATAATACTGCAATTTATCATTTATTGATTAATAATAATTATTATTATTGTATTTTCATTATCTACTATTATTATTAGTTATTAGTGTTTATTATTAAGTACTTTTATTAAGTTAAACATATACTAATTATTTTACCATTTTACCATTAGCGTAAAACCTTAAGCAAACAATAAATTGTGTAATCTTATGACAGTCGGTTAAATTTTAAATCTACACATACAAGTCAATAGGATAAGCATCTAGAAAATCCCCACCATCTCACCCGGGGTGAAAATTCTACAATTCAAGAAAATAAATTAAATACGTACAACAAATGTCTTAAAACCTCAACTAGTTGACTACCCAAGAAATGAACTAAATAATAAATTAATTTAAATATGAAGAAGGTGGTGGAAGAAGGAAGGCGGTGGAAGAAAGGAAGGGAAGGGGGTATAAGGAGGGGGATCAAATGGTTCAAAGGGGGATTTTTTCAGGAGAGTAGTCGGGAATTTTTTTTATAGAAGAACAGAGAATAAGAAGGGATGGAACAGGGAGGGAAGAAAGCTGGAGGAGGGGTTTTACTCTAGGGGGTAGATTTACACTCAGAGAAGAGGGAAGTTTCTATTTGATTTATTGGTACGTGGGCTCGGGGGCTAGGAAACCCATCGGTTTCCTAGGGCCAGTAGGATCAATGCTAATCGGTAGGGTGAATCATCCAGTTTGACATCCAGGCTCGGAGGAGGCTCAGACAAGGGAAGGGAAAGGCTACAGGAGCAGGATTCAAGAGAAGAATTAAGTCCAGGTATTTTTCAGTGTAACCCTCTCATTATTTTACAAATAAATGAAATCTGAATAAAAATTCATGTAATTTTGTTGTCACATACTAGGACTTAAAAATAAAAATAAGAGTAAATCCCAAATTGTTGTTAAAGTTTAGGACTTAGTGCTCTACTTGATGAGCAGAGCACTACAGAATGGTATTAGAGCCATGGTTCCAAATCTGGAACCAGAGGGCTCACAATTGATATGTGGAATGAAAATATATATATATATATATATACATAAAAAAAAAAAATTAAATCCAGGAAACTTGAAAACTTCTTTAGCATTTTAGATAAAGAAAAATAGTGTGGTTGATAATGTTGCTGATAATGCTAGAGAACTATGATGTCACCATATCTACGTTTGCACATGGATGTGCATATTCATGCCTAGAAAAGGCCCCAATATAGGCAGCAGCTATTACCTTATAGTCGAGTTCACGGCTGACCCTCTTTCTCTTCGTACAACTGTAGCAACCCTTCTGACCCTTATTAATATACAAAGTACTTAATAATTATTATTACTTATTAATATACAAAGTATTTATTAATTTTGACCCTTATTACTAATATACCCTGCAAGATTGGAGAAAATATTTATATCGAAACTGTTGATTAATCACAAGAAGAAACACACACGAAAGAGAGAGAAGCATTGATTCCAATAGAAGTTTACATCAAATCAACCACACTAAGAACTTAAGTCTATAAGAAAAAGAAATTAGTATACGCCGAACTAGTGCATACCGAACATGGTATGTCTTTTATAAAGCTAACCATAACATTTGAGATATCACGTCCAAAGGGAATGGTTTTTGAAAGAACCAACGTAAACCTGCAATTTCAATGGACTTTAACACTACAACCTACAAACTCAAAGAAATAAAAATTAATCTACAAACCAATTTTACTCATATATATATATATATATATATATATATAGATAAATAAATAAAATAAAAGAATATGTATAAAGCATTATCTGTGTGAGGTAAGGCCACCCCAGAGATTCTAGAGATAAGGGAAAGGATAATATATTCTAACTCCCACCACCCACCATCGATATTTAGGTCTAAGAAACATGTTCTATACTACTCCCTAACATCCGGCCTGCCTTTTGGGGCTTTCTTGCGTGAACTAATGCTGGTAGACAGAGTGGGTGAGTTAGATTGTTGCGACACAAACTTGGACAGGTAGATAGATCCAAGAAAGTAGTAAAAAAAGAAAAAGCTAGGTGTTATACCCATTTTACCAAGGTGGTATCGCCTTTCACCGGCCTTATCTTATGAAGGAATTTCTATTTCTTTCTGTTCGGTCACTAGAGATATATAAAATAAAGAATGAGAAAAACAATCGCAGCTGGTAATTCATTAAGAGATAGGGATAGTTCTTATATTTTGAATTCCCTTTTGCAAGTGTGAATGGAGGAATCACTCATACAGATGCGAATGATAAGTGAAGTTTCACTCCTTTCCCGAACTATGTTTCTTATAATTCCTGCACTAGGATCAGCGCATCAATATCGCAGACTTCTTTCTCAGAATCGTTGTGTTCACCGACTGTGCTAATTAAAGCCATAGATGGAAAGTAAAATAACTGTTAAGATACTATGCCACATAGCCTGCTCCTAGTTTGTACAACAATTTTAGTGGAAATATTAAACAGATTTTATGAGAAATAGATTAGAGAAACCATAAACCACGAATTCGCAGAACCACATACTAAAACACCAATATAATTTACTCATTAGAATTCACCAGCTAGTAGAGACGTCCCACCTATAGACCAGTACAAGTTAATGTGAACAAACTAAATAGCAAATGGAAAAAGAACAGACACTTGAGACTTGATGAAATGCCCTGTAATTCGATCAGTCTCATCTGCAATTTCCTTCCTTACCAGTGCAAAGTCCGTGGATTTCTTTCTGGGTAGGAGAAGGAAATCGGCGTAGTCCCTATGGCCTTCATCAGTCTTGTGCAGTTTAAGGACAAGCGGCTATCTAGTAACATTCATTTCCTATGTTAGACAAGGGGACGACTCTTGAACCTTTTATAAGCGCCATTCGGTGTTCCAGATCTGTTCTCTTGAGACTCTTGTTGAAGGCATTCCTGGAAGGCTGAAAAGTAGTAGTATCTTGCTGGGGACTTTGGAGAAGAGATTAGTTGTAAGAAATCCCTTCCAAAAATGCTCTCCAGCATGGAATATTTCCCAGAGCTCTGTCCTCCCACGACGGCTATGGAGGGAAGGGCATCCGAGAGGGTCGGTAAAGCGTTCTCTTCTCCATGGTCGCCAAGTGCGGTGCAGGCCATATGGATCTTGTTAACCAGTATTATTAAGTTGTCCATGGCACTGCCACTAGGTTATCCTAAGCTCACCTCCAAATCACTGTCCTTTACTGCTGTAGAATCCCAGTGTTGTTACTGCTATTTCTCGCACTGAACTATCCCTTTTTGAGCCACTATACGACTATACCTTGGTGATAGCAAGGAATGGAAGCAATATAAATTTCAACCCTGAAGCACAGTCCTTGCAAACGATGAGCAACAGTAACTATTTTATATTCCACTACTGAATGCGTCCTCCCTCACTAGCCTACAGCCTCCGTAAGCTGAAAATTTGACAAGGACCTTGCGCGCGGGTAAGAATGAGAGGGTTCTTGAAGGAGCAGGGGGGGAACTCCACGCCATGCACCGGCTGCATGATGGTGGACAGGTGGGGTGCATGCAACTTCAAGTTCGGACTTGGAGTTATATTCCACTTGTCCGTTAACTTCCACTAATATGTGTATTTTGATTTTGAGTTATATAATTTCGAATAATAAGAGACGTAATGAATAGGAAATCAAATTAAAACATGAGAGATCTTCACATCCCCTTGTAACCCTTCCAAGTATACTGATACTTCACCTTTTTAAAGATGTTTATAAAATACCACATGGAATGAAATCCTCTGATGGTGTAAAAACGGAAAATGTACAGTATGTAAACCAAAATCCATTTCTATGTAAAGTATGTAATAAATTAAATTCCAATTTAAACAACATAACATATGATTGCAAATTTAGTTTCGCCATAACAACAATACACTATCTATTCATGGAAAGGTTTTTAATTCAAAATTCAGAAAATAATTAAATGTAAATTAAAATCCATTTCATGACCTAAATTAATTTTAATTAGAAAATATAACACATGAAAGTAAACTTAGGGTTTTCATTTTTACGTGTCATTTTCACCTTAATAGTATACTATCAAGTCATGATAAGGTGTTTATTTTTGGAAATAAGGAAAAATAAATTAAATATTTCTTAACAATTAAGAATCTCACTGCAAATCTAAGGTTATATATGTAATTTTCACCTTAATACTACACTATCTAGTTTTGACCATGATNTAAGGAAAAATAAATTAAATATTTCTTAACAATTAAGAATCTCACTGCAAATCTAAGGTTATATATGTAATTTTCACCTTAATACTACACTATCTAGTTTTGACCGTGATCTTTATTTGGAAATAAGGAAAATAAGTTAAATGCTTATAAACAATTAGGAAAAATAGATCAAAGCATTTATGGAGAACAATGAGTGGTGGAAAACTTTAAACTCATATCATTGTTCTACTATTTGATTACATAATCAGTATACGTTGTGAAAATTTCAAATCAAAATATAGTTTTATATCTAGAAATAATAATTTCATTAATATCACACAACCTAAAACAAAAAGTAGTTGACCAATGAAAAAACACTTAGATGTTGTATTTTGGAGGGTAATTACTTCAAATTTTTTAATACAAGGACATGGTATTAGGAATTCAAGTATTAAACTTAAGGCATTACCGAGACTTTGACTGATAGTCGAAGAGGCGAGATGGATGTGAAATAAGAAAAACAAGACATTGTTGAGACTAGCATTATGAGCTGAACGTTAAGGCACAGATTAAAACCCAAGACGAAATAATTAATGAAAGTGACTATGCAAGTTTTATGCAAGTATTGACAATTGGTCTCAACGCATAAATATAAGCACTGCATAACTAAAAAATATATATATTATCTTTGCAATTATTAAGATTGAGATAATAATGGCATGATGTTGTTAAATATGTGAGGAATTATCATGGTTCAAACACGTATAGGTCAAGGTCGAGGTCGAAAGCAGGGTCGAGGTCAACCACCCTCGCCACCATTGTAGAAATTCAGGCCAGCAGTAGATTAATTTTATCCACAACAATTATCAATTGATCATGCAAAATTGCTAACAAATGGAGACTGAAGATGGAGTTGTAACACAAAATTATATTAACTGAGTGTAGAATAGCCAACCCTATAATAACATAAGTTTCTGAATATATATAATACATCAAGAAGTCGAATGCATAAGGAGGCATCCAAAACTAGCATAAAGCAGGCTTACTCAAAATAGGCAAATCCCCCATAGGTGTAAAAAGTTGATCCCAAATCTGTCATGGAGCTCACGAATTGGAAAGGGAGCATGGGAAAGATAAATAGTAGTGGAATGGAAGCTCATACATGCTTTTGCATGGAGAAAAGAGTGGAGGATGAAGAGGACAAAAAGCTAGTTCACCTCACCTAGTCTTGCTTTCCTATGTGCCTTAAAACACTGAAAAAGCAGGCAATAAAGCAGAAAAAGAAGAAGGGCACCTAGGAGGCCAGTAATAGAGAAGATTTGATTCCTTAGGCTTTCCCAAGCACTGCATGAGTCAGATATGGCAATTTTGACCTCTATGGATAGGCAATTAACAACTTGCGCAAGGTGGGACACATGAACTAGGCAAATAAGACAAAAAATAAATGAATTAATGTCTAAGTGGGTAAACTATGGGTCGATTATTCTAACACCCCCCCTTAAGCCTAAATTTATGAGTAATAAATAAAAAATATAGGGCCTAGCAACAAGGCTTAGTCACCCTTTACATACTGCATGTCCAAATAAACAAGGAAAGAGGCAAAACCAACTTGGGAAAATCCTCCCTTAAACATGGACTGTAAAACAAAATTGTAGAATATTGTCTCCACTCATGCCTTTATAGCATGATCAGTAATCCCCAGCAGTGATTTAATATTGCTGAAGGTCTTCTCACAAAATGCTTTGGTGAAGATATCAGCTACTTGTTCTGAAGATGAACAGAAGAGTAGGTGAATGGTGCCATCATGCACAAGCTCTCTGATGTAGTGCATGTGAATCTCAATGTGTCTGGTTCTCTACTTCTGAACTGGATCTTTGCAGATTCGAATGTTACTTTGGTTATCATAGTAGATGGTAGTTGAGTACTCAGGTTCGAAACCACACTCTCCAAGTAAACCCTGCAACCATAAACACTGAGTTGCTGCATTAACAACTCCTCTGTACTCAACTTCTGTAGATGAGAGTGCAATGGCACTCTGTTTCTTGCTTGACCAGCTGATTGGCCCTTCTGCAAGAATGAACACATACCCTGAAGTGGACTTTCTCTCTGTGCTATCACTTGGCCAATCACTGTCAGTAAATCCAATCAAATCAAGATCAGATTTTGCCTTATAGAAGATCCCATGTGTCCTTGTTCCCTGAACAAAGTTAAGGATCCTTTTGGATGCTTTCCAATGGATATCATGAGGCTGATACATGAATCTAGAAGCCACACTTACTGCATAACAAATATCAGGTCGAGTATGTGTCAAATACAATAAACATCCAATCAATTGTCTATACAGTGTATTGTTTACCATCGGTGGAGAATCATCTTCCTCCAGCTTCACTCCTGAAAGGAAGGGAGTTTTGCTTGCTTTGAAATCTTGCATTCTGAATTTGATCAGAAAATCCAAGGCATAATTGGACTGGTGCACCTTTATTCCAGCTTTGGTTTGAGAAATCTCAAGCCCCAGAAATTGACTTAAGAGCCCCAAATCTGTCATGGAGAAGGCTTGGTTCATAGCTCCTTTTAAGGAAGCAATCTCAACCTGTGAGCTTCCTGTAATGAGGAGGCCATCAACATATAACACAATGATCATTAATGAACCATTAACAGACTTCAAATAGACATTTGGATCTTATTTGCACCGAACAAAATTCAGAGATAGCAAGAAGCTATCTATCTTGGCATACCAAGACCTGGGGGCTTGCTTTAGCCCATACAATGACTTTCTCAACCTACACATAAGAGAAGGGTTAGTAGAAAAACCTTGAGGCTGCTGAAGATATATCTCCTCAGTGAGATCTCCATTCAGAAAGGGACATTTTACATCCATGTGATGTACCTCCCATTGCCTTGAGGTTGCAATGGCTAGAGCTAGCCTGATGGAATCCATATTTGCCACTGGGGCAAAGGTCTCATTGTAATTGATGCCATGAACCTGTGAGTAGCCTTTAGCTACCAATATATCCTTGTACTTCAGTGGTGAAACATCAGCAGCAAATTTGGTCTTATAGACCCACTTACATTGTACTAGTTTTTTCCCTGGAGGAAGATCCACTAGCTCCCATGTGTTGCTCTTCTGGAGTGAGATGAACTCCTCCTTTATGGAAGCTTGCCATCTTGGATATCCTTCTGCTTCTTCATATGTTTGAGGATCATACTCCACCATCAAATAGCATTTTTCAGCAAACATAGGATCCTTCATGCACAGACGACTCTCAAATTGAGATCTAGTCCTCCTTGGGTCATTGGGATCCCCAGCTAGCTCACCTGCTGCATGTAGTGTCTTGGATGCCCATTTAGGCCTTGTGGGGCTGTTTGGGTCTGCAATAAAATCATATCCATTAGAAAAATCAGAATCGGCATGTTCAACAAACTCTTTACTTACTTCTTGAGGTTTAGGTGGTGAAGAGGCTTCACCAACTTCCACTTCTGCAAGGGGTTCTTCTTCAAACTGAACACACCTTTCGATGAAGGCTTTGTTTGTGCTCAAATTTATCAACTTGTACCCTTTTTAATCTTCAAAGTATCCAACAAAAAAACACTCTTGGCTTTGGGGCTGCAAATCCTTCCTCTTCTCTGTCGGGATTCTAGCCCATGCCTTTGAGCCAAAAATCCTGAAATGGGTCACATCTGGCTTGTGCCCACTCCATGCTTTGAAGGGAGTCATGCCATCAAGCTGTTTGTGAGGCACCCTATTCTGGATATAGGCTGCACAGTTGATAGCTTCGGCCCAGTACTTTGGTGGCAAAGTTTTGGCCTCCATCACGCATGTTTCCATCTCCTTTAGTGATCTGTTCTTCCTCTCAGCAACACCATTTTGCTGTGGTGTGTAGGGGATAGAATGCTGCATATGCACAATAGTTAATAAACTCAGAATTGACATACTCACCACCATTTTCAGATCTGAGGACCTTGAGTTTCCTTCCACACTGGTTTTCAACCAAATCCTTAAAGACTTTGAATAGGCCAAAAACTTCAGAATTGTGTTTCATGAAGAGAACCCAACAATACCTGGAAAAATCATCAATAAAGGTCAATGTATATTTGGACATATGAGGGAATGGGCCAGCAACATCACTGTGAATCACCTCAAGGGGTGCAGAGGTTCTCTCATGACTAGCTTTCTCAAACTTATGCTCTGGGTCTTTTCCTAGGATACGGCCTTGGCAGACTCCTTTGGAAAATTTTATCTTGGGCAACCCTAGGACCATTTCTTTCTCACTAAGATCAGACAGATACTTGTAATTTAGATGGACAAATCTTTCATGCCACAGCTTGCTGGCTTCATTAGCATGAATGAGAAGAGCAGAGGGTTTTGAGTAAGGTAGGAAGTGTGAAAACATGTATACCTTTTGAGCATGATTCGCAACTCCTTTTGCAATGACTCTACCAGTTGAAATCTCTGTGATCTCAACTTCATCAGGGGAGAATATGACCTTCTTAGGAGACCCAGTGTGGGTCATCTGGTACACTGACAAGAGGTTGGAGGCAAGACCAGGGACATATAGCACATTACTGAACTTACCATGATCAAGATCTATCCTTCCTTTGCCTTTACTTTCAGTGAGAGAGTCGTCTCCCAGTACAATAGATGGTCCTTTCGACATATCCAGTGAGGAGAAGGCCTCCTTAGTTGAAACCATGTGTCTTGAAGCTCTAGAATCTATGATAAAATTGGGTGAGCTTGATGTGCTAGCAACTAGAGCATGAACTCTCTCTCTGTCATTGGAACTTGATCCTCCTTCTCTCTTCTTTGAGCTTTCTGGATGGGAGATGCCATTCTTCTCTGGGATATTGGTCAGCATATCAATCTTCTTTTTCATACAAGAGCTTTCAGTGTGATTTCCCTTCGAACAGTATGAGCACTTGTTCATTTCACCTTTGTTTTTCTTCTTCTGGTTATTTTTCTTGGGACCTTGTTGATCCTCTGGAGACTTCTTCTTGTCTCTCCTTTTCTCAGGTGGCTTTTTAGCTTTCTTTTTTATTTTTGAATCCACCCTCGAATCTCCAGCAATCAAAGCTTGATATTTGGAAGGTTTGATGGTGCCCATCATCACCAGCTTGTCTTGTTCTTGTGTGAGAGATTCCATGAAATCTGCAAGGCTAGGCATCTTCCAAATTCGAGCTGTGAGTTTTGTGGCATAGAAGGTCGAAACAAAGACTGAGTAGTTAGGTCCTAGCTTTGAGAGGATGTCCAATATGAGCTGATCATCTTTCTTTTCAATACCACACTGCTTCAACTGTAAAACTAGTGCTTTGAACTTGGAGAAATATAGTTGCAGGGATTCAAAGCTATTGGGACTCAGAAAAAGCAGCTCATTTTCGATCTGATGTCCCCTCATCTCATCTGTCTTTCCAAAAAGATCAGAAAGCTTCTCCCATACTTGATCCGATGAAGTTAATCCATCGAGATGGAAAAGGAGGTCTCGGGAAATACTTAGACATAGGAGGCCATAGGCCTCATCTCTCCAATTGTGCCATTTGATCTTCTCTGCAGCAGCATTAGGCTCTATTTCTATAGCCATAGTCACCCTGTAGAGGCCTTTTGCTCTCAAAAAGATCTCCATCTCTACTTTCAATTCAAAATAGTTGAAGGGAGTCAAGATAGTTTTCTGTGAATCCATAGCTTTAGAAAATTTGTCCCGGCTGTCAATAGAAGGCTCCCAGTCTTGATGTCGAACCTGCAAAACAATTTTTGAAGGAGAGTAACAACCTACAATGGCTCCAGCAGTAGATTAATTTTACCCACAACAATTATCAATTGATCATGCAAAATTGCTAACAATGGAGACTGAATATGGAGCTGTAACACAAAATTATATTAACTGAGTGTAAAATAGCCAACATTTTAATAAAATAGGTTTCTAAATATATATAATACATCAAGAGGTCGAATGCATAAGGATGCATCCAAAACTAGCATAAAGCAGGCTTACTCAAAATAGGCAAATCCCCCATAGGTGTAAAAAGCTGATCCCAAATCTGTCATGGAGCTCACGAATTGGTAAGGGTGCATGGGCAAGCTAAAGAGTAGTGAAATGGAAGCTCATACATGCTTTTTCATGGAGAAAAGAGTGGAGGATGAAGATGACAAAAAACTAGTTCACCTCACCTAATCTTGCTTTCCTATGTGCCTTAAAACACTGAAAAAGCAGGCAATAAAGTAGAAAAAGCAGAAGGGCACCTAAGAGGCTAGGAATAAAGTATATTTGATTCCTAAGGCTTTCCAAAGTGCTACATGATTCAGATATGGAAAGTTTGACCTCTATGGATAGACAATTAACAACTTGCACAAGGTGGGACACATGAACTAGGAAAATAAGATAAAAAATAAATGAATTAATGTCTAAGTGGGTAAAATATGTGTTGATTATTCTAACAGCCACCACCGACCCCAGTTTAACCACCCTCACTGCCACCACAGATCCCACCACCGACACCGCAAAGGAAAACTTCCAGTCCTCAGATGGGGGTGATACTGAGATCCTTGGAAACCATCATGGCCACACTAAAAAGGCATTCAAAGAGGATTGTAGAGGTAGAAACCACATAGGTGAGCCGAGAAAACTCTAAGAGGGAACAGGATCCAAGACAAGAACCGCTTTAGGATATTTCTAGAGAGCTACAGAAGATCAAAATTCCTGAGTTCTTAGGAGGACAACCCGGTAAGCACGCCAAAGTGTGGCTCGAGGGTATGAAGAGGTGCTTCACACTAAACGAGTATACTTCTAGTTCTAAGGCTAGAATGGCCATCTTCTAGCTAAAGGGAAATGCCCTAAATTGGTGGTCAGACCTTGAGAAACAATTGCACCTTACCCCTTTTTCTGTTTCATGGGAATTATTCGAGGAGAGGTTCAACATGAAGTATCTTCCGGCTTATTACACAGAACAATAGGTGGGTTCCTTTCATGCTTTGGTACAAGGAAACATGACAGTGGAAGAGTATGAAGCTATATTCATGGAACTGGTAAAGTATGTCCCCTACTTGGACTCGGATGATCGACAGGTGGAGCGATTTGTGTATGGACTCAACTACAAGATCAGGGCTGCAGTATGGATGTGGAAGCCATATTCAGTTGCCATGGAATTTGAGTATGCTCTCTATGCTAAGGATATGTTAGATGCAAATGGAGGAAGCAAGTTGATAGGATCCAATAACCACTTATACTATGAAACGAGAACTCGACACAGTTCTCGTTTTTCTCTCTCCTAATTTTAGTAGCTATTTTTACCCCCGTTTCAAAAATGGTTGATGCCAGTATCACACATTTTCATTTTTAGACATTTTTTGGGTCCTTTGAATTATCTTTGTTGTAAAATATTTTTAATTTCTATTTTCAGGTGTGTTTTTTGAAATTTAACAAAATAACATACATTTTTAAGCAATTTATAATGAAAAACATATACATTTTACGATTTTTTCTATAAAATAAGACATTTTTATGTACAAAATAAGGAATTTTTATTGACAAAATTGTAAATAATTCG
>LPNX010181259.1:17673-35057 GCA_001517045.1 Pseudotsuga menziesii | reverse complement strand
ATACTTGCGGTCATGAAGCTAGTCGGCAACCCAGATCAGTGAGAAAATAATACGCGTGCATGCATTGTTCATATTGGGCCCTCGATGCCGGGCATCGAGGGCCTCCGTGAGGGCCGCCCTTTGGCACCAAAGCGGGTGGAGGTCCCGGGCACCTTCCCAGGTTTAGTTAGTCGTTACTAATTTGTCATGGGTTTACAATATATTCAACAGATTGATTCTGAAATTCACACAAACTCGTAGCCGTGGTGGACTTAGATGTAATAAAATTAAACGAAAAAGAAAAGCTTAAAAATAAAAGCTTAAAAAGAAACGGACATTTTTAAACGAATAAAGGTCGCACCCATGGCTATAAGTAATTTAGTTTATTTTCTTTGTTCGTATTTTAATTTTTTTATTTTTGAATGTGGTATGTGCAGGTGAAACATTCGTAATGGCAAATTTTTTTTTATTATACTTATATATTAGCAAAGTTGTGTATGAATTAAAAGAAAACAATGGGAATAAGATATTGGTAGCGTGTTTTGATTTCGGTATAGCTCTGTTCTGGATGAAGATATTGGACTGCGTTTTAACTATACTTATGGAGCTGGAGTGTCAGGGTATGGAGGATCATCAATGTCTATGTGTTGAACCAGGAAAACCAATCCAGGAACTGGTATGTATTTTCCACTGCATTTTTTAATTACAACTATCAGATATAGGCCTCCCTTGTCTACATTCGATGGTCATCACGGGTTGGAAAGTGTAATTCCTGAGTTGATCAGTAGAATGTAATGTGTTAAAATTTGTTTCATATTTAAAACTATACGCATTTCTCTTTCCAATATATGCATTGATCTGTAGAACGCATCGTGCTAAATATGCTTTAGTTATAAAAGCATCTTCTATTTTTTTTTCCAAATGTTTGTGTGGAACCATATAATGCATTGTATTAACAATATGTTACAGATTTAAAGATATCTTCTATTTTTTTTCCAAATGTCTGTGTGGAACAATATAATGCATTGTATTAACTATATGTTAAAGATCTAAAAGTATCTATTTTTTTGTTCCAAATGTATGAGCGTAATCATAGAATGCATTGTATTAATCATATGTTAGAGATATAAAAGTATCAGCTATTCGTTACCCTTGTCTAAGTTTGAAATTCATCATGGGTCAAAAATATTATTGTCTGCGTTAAAAATGTGATCTTAAACTCTCCTAATATTTCCAAAGGTCTATGTTATATAGGCCCTATTATTTGTTTCCCTTGTATTAGTTTGAAGGTGATCAGGGGTTGAAAAGAGTATCGTATGTGTTAGAAATGTGATCTTAAACTCTACTAATATTTCCAAAGGTCTACGTGATATAGACTCTCCCAAGTCTATGATAATATAGAATCTGAATCCTGGAAAACTACATAATAATATGTTCCACGTAAGAGTAACATAATAAATACTTATGATTCCAAAACTGTACTTATTCTAGCGTATCCCTTTCCAAGCCACACAAAGTATTCTTTCACTTAAAAGTAATTATTTATATAGACAATATCAATTCACCTTTATCCATTAGGTAAGAAATTCAAGCATGATAATATTCTTTATTGTAATAAAGGTGTTAATCATTGCAAAGTATATCTATTTAAAAGTCATATCCTTGATTTCACTATATTGATCTTTAAATATATATATGAGTAATTTAAATATTCATAGAATGGAATGTTAAAACATTTTGCATAAAAAAAAATTAAGCAAAAATTTTAACATTTTATCTATAGACTTCAAATAAATGATTGAAGACGACAAAGAAATAAAAATTGACTTCCACTTTTCATCCAACCCTTTAGCAACCCTATAGAGAAAAAAAAAAGGTTAAAGCCACTCTTGAGCAAGGCCCAAATCCATTAAGACTAAATAAATTCCTTAATAAAAGCTTCTTACATTCTCACAAGATTTAAGGCTACCACTTTACTAATTCTTGATTCATACTTAAAATATTCTGTAATCTTTAGGTTATCAGACTTAACCTTTAAGTCTTACTCCAAACTTTGAACTATATAGAGCTCCTCTATATATGAAATCTTTTCCCATACTATAATGGGATTTTATCTTTTTTAATACAGTTTTTATAGTTAGCATGGGATTGCTCTCCTCAAAGGAAGCGCGCAACTCTTTTGAATGCAAGATTTAAGTACAAAACATAGTCAAATAATGTAGCATGGGATGAAAAACAACGTTATTTAACTAAATAATATTTCCAATGCCCACGCATGGGATCGATCTTTGCAAGGACACGTCCAACTTCATCTTAGAATTTCAAAGTTTAAAGAATAATTCAACTTAACATTTCAAAAACATTCTTGGCCCCCGGGCGCTTTCATGCAAATGTCTTTCTCTTGTCTTTAAAATACAATCAACAATCAAATGGGTCGTTGATTTTACTTACTACTTAGTGTTAATTAGCCTTCATCTAATTTTTAAGTCATAGGTGTTTTTTAGTGTCTTACTGCAATTAGTAGTTTTTTTGGCATCCTCTCCTAGAACTAACCTTTAATCATAATTTATACATCACCTATAAACTTAAGTGTCATCACAATTATTTTTCCTTGATAAGTACTCGTGGTACCAAGATGACGCTCATCATTAGCTCATTGTTACCTTGCCATTCATTTTCTTCCCCTAGGTGGACTCCATAGCCTATCATTTTAGTCATGTCAAGTCTCTAGTCCCCTAGTTCTACAATTCACTATAGAACTTAGTAATTCACAATCATACTTACAAAGTAATACCACATTCATATCTCAAACTACCGTTACGAATGTTTCGCCTGCACATACCACATTCAAAAATAAATAAATTAAAATACGAACAAATAAAATAAACTAAATTACTTATAGCCATGGGTGCGACCTTTATTCGTTTAAAAATGTTCGTTTCTTTTTAAGCTTTTCTTTTTCCTCAAATAAAATAAGATCTAATAATTTTTTTAAAAGAAGCAGTGTATATTCTTTTTATTAGTATGATTTTTTTAATTGAAACTCTACACGAGTTTTTGATGATGGGGTGTCATAATCCATGGATGAATTTGAAGAGGCAGTTAGATGCTTTTTACTAGTATGATTTTTGTAATTGAAACTCTAGAGGATTTTTTGAATATTTATATGAACCATTTGTTCTTGTATGGTCTAATATATTATCTCATTATGAATCACATCATAATTTATTTGTTTCTATATGGTTATAATGGTGAAATTATTAGAGAAATTTGTTTTTTCTTTAATATGCAATTTTCCAGAAAGTTGTAATTTATCTCTTCAAGAATTTTTCTTTTTTTCCAATTTAAGGTTGATTTTAAAGTTTTGTTAAACAACAATATGGGATGTTTAGTCCATGTCTCTATTTTTTACCCTAAAAAAAAAACGTGTATACTGGTATCAACACTTTTCTATTTGGGGGGTGTTTTTGGTGTTTTTTTTGCAAAAATCATCGTTTTTATGGGTAGAGTTCTCGTTCATAGTATATAGTTATCATTTCATAGTATAAGTGGTTCAATCAGTATGTCACAAGGAAGGCCCCATGACCATACTTCAGAGGAGGAAAATCCAGACCTCCTCCTTATGGTAACAGGTTCACGCCGAGGGGTAACAATTCAGTTAACTTAGTATCGCGGGCTTCGTCAACAAACCATGGGAACCGAGGATGAACACAGGGAAATTCCTATAGAGGATCAGGAGGTTTCAGAGGATCTCAGGGAAGGAACACATTCGAGAGGACTCCTCCAAGCAACATGCAAGCACCACCTAATGTATCTTGTTTGGGATGTGGAGGTCCTCATTTTCAGCGGGATTGTCCTAAAGGGAAGACCGGTAGCAGGCAGAAGGAACGAAAAGAATCCATGAGCAATTCTAATAACACTCATCGGATTCATGCAAGTGTTCACAACCAACAGGAAGAACATTAGTCCACCGTAGTGGAATCCACTGGTAAAGTAAACAATGTCAAACTTGAAATTTTATTTGATCCTGGTGCAACATATAGTTTTATTTCACCATATGCATTAGATAAATGTGGGTTGGCAGCCTACGAGCACGATTATTTTGAATCGGTTGAGATGGCTTCAGGGGTTAAACAGGCAGTAGGTCTTAAGGTAAGAAGGTGTCAAGTTGACTTAGGAGTATGCACCACTAATATGGACACTTTTGTTACCAATTTGGGCACCTATGACCTCATTGTTGGCATGGATTGGTTGGAAGACCATAGAGCTTTCATGGATTTCTATGCAAAGAAAGTCTTGTGCCTTGATGATGAGGGTCGAGCAATTCAAATCCAACGTCGAAAGATGAAAATATCCCTCCATTTCATCTCCGCGGTGAAAGCTAAAAGGTGTTTAAGACAAGGATGTCAGTTGTTTGTAGTTGAGATAGTGAGCGATAGTAAAGGACCTTCCTTGAATTCTTACCCAGTATTATCTGAGTTCAAGGATGTCTTTCCAGAAGAACTTCTACAACTACCTCCAGAGCGAGAGCTTCATTTCACGATTGAGCTGAAACCCAGTGCAGAACGGATCTCAAAGACTCCTTATAGAATGACAACCCCCACTACTACATTTCAACCAACAATATGACGGCCGTATTGTCAGATTTTCGACACTTCCCTGTCGCATGTACGAAACTATGATTTTTTTTAAGCGTCGATGGATTTCCATCTGTTATCCGACATCTTTCCAATCCGTCAGTTAAGCGACACCTCAGTTTACCATAGGTTAAATGTAAATCGTCGGTTATCCAACATCTAATTCATAATAAACTTTAAACGTAAGCGTCGGTTAAGCGACTGTGGAGAAAACGTAAGCATCGGTTAAGCGATAGCATGGCCATCGAAGAAAGCAACGGTATTGATTGATTTATTTTTTAAATCACCTATAGGTCATCGCGTAACCGATGGCTATAAAATGTAAGTGTCGGTTAAGTGACTGTGGAGAAAACGTAAGCATCGGTTAAGTGACAGCATGGCCGTCGAAGAAAGCGACGGTATTGATTTTTTTTTTTTAAATCACCTATAGGTCGTCGCGTAACCGATGGCTATAAAATGTAAGGATCGGTTAAGCAACAGCAGGGCCGTCGCTTAAGCGACGATATTGATTTTTTTTTTTTTAAATCACCTACAGGCCGTCGCTTAATCGACGGCTGTAAGTGTTTTTTTTTTTTTAATCACCTCATTCCCAACATATCAAAACTTTATTATTTATATATGTATGTTTATCGCAGGTAAATAGTATGCAGTAAAATGAAATTTCATTTGGCAATATTCACACATTATAAAGGCTGAGTTAGAATACATGGCAGATTATATCATTGTAACCAAAAAGAAAAACTTATCTATAGAAGTGATAGACACTGCTGACCAGATAAACTAAGAGGTCATTTCTGAATCAACTTCAAGCGTTCACCCACTATAATGTGGTGTCTAATTAATCATAATTAGAGGGCATAAGCTAAATTAAAATCCATTCCTACAAGAATACAATTGTGTTAAATCTCTCTAGCTTGTTCCTGAAGAACATTCCTTAGCTTGGACATTTTCATTTGTGAATGGAGGTATGGCAGTGTTGTCACCCTTGTTTACAATTTTATAGGTACCATTCTCCCTTGCATTTGAGCCCTTACCACCACCAATATTTCAATAAAAGAAGTACACAAACTTATTAAAATATTTTTTTAAACAATATATAGTATATGCATCGATTCCTTGTTCTTTCCCACTTGTTTTGCTAGTCACACTCTCTACCTTGTATACATATTACATATGTCATTTCTAGTTAAGCATGTTCTGTGATATACATGTAGTCTTTGCAATAAAAAGCATTATTTCATGTGCCCTAGAACCTTGGGAAAGAAGAAAACATATAGCATGTTTTAAAGTACTACATTTTAAATAAATAACATGGGCACACAATAAGAAGCTACAACTTCTAAAATCTGGACAAATAAATTTAAATCAAAGTCCTGTGTATTGGTTTATTATAACAGACATGATTTTATTCAATGGTAATTTCACTATAAAAGAGATGTCTGGAAAAATCATACCTTGTAAAATAGGATGATATCTTGCTCTAACAGATCCACGACCCATTAAAGATCCCCCCTTCCACCTCGACCTTGAATTCCAGATCTGGGTCTGAATTCCATAGAGTTTTGAATGCTTGTGTTCTGTACAAATAGAATGCATTATGAAGCATCAGATCTTTGAATATAAAAGTGCATTAACCAAAATCATCACAAGCAAAACTATGATGAGACTTCCCTCTTAATATTAATGCAAATACAGCATAGCAAAACTATCCAACATACTAGACCAGAAAAGAGCAAAAATAGAATTCCTAACCCTATAAAGACATTTGCATTCATTAAATTACCATAATAATTACCCCCAAATAAATGATAACGGCTTCAAAATATGTTATTTCATATAACAAACAAACAAAGGCATAGGAATTTTGTTGGGCTCTTAATGGTAAGTTACAAGAACAACACATGCCATGAAACCAACCTAAATTCTATCACCGGCAGGTTTGCTCCATATACAAGTGGGAGTGGACAGAAACAAGCACTACATAGTTTTTGACACAATAGGAAGCCCCTTGTTTGTGAATTTTTTGCAGAAGGTATCCAACTTGCCAGTCTTCCAGAAAATGAAAGTGAAGGGATGGGATAAAAGTGTTGCCACAAAATGAAAATGAAGGGAAGGCATAAAAGTGTAGCCATGGGTACAGATATAGTCCTAATATTTCATGTCAAGGGATGTTTGAGGGAGACAGAAAAGGAATACAAATGAACCACAACTTATTAAGATTTACCCCCAACAATGTGGTATAAAACAAATGTCATCACTTCGTGTAGCTACTGAAGAATTGATAAGTGCCAGATGAAAACCATGCAGCGTAGTATCAGACATGCCACATGGCTAAATCAGAAATCGAGTACTTAATTCAAGGGACCAAGTACTTTCAATTTCAAATGAAATCCACGACCTATTCCACAGTAAATGCACCATCTTGTGTCTACTATTTCATCTATTATAAAAAATGCCAGCATTATCTTGTAACACTTCTTCGAAAATCCATATATTGTATCTAGGTTATGTTGTATAAAATTCATGTAATGGTCACTCTACAATCCTGTGCTGTATATCACAGGAAGCATCACATATCTGTTGGCATCATCCAAGTTCTCTTTGCCCAACAGTAAAAGTTTTTCTCTTGAGAATCAGTATTGCAAGAGGAGTCACAGGAAGCATCACATATCTGTTGGAATCATCCAAGTTCTCTTTGCCCAACAGTACAAGGTTTTCTCTTGAGAATCAGTATTGCAAGAGGAGGTACAGAATGGCTGGTTGAGAAAATGATGCATGTAAGAAACAGGCTAATGAGATAAGAGACAAAGGTCACAAAATAATGTGATGATAAACAATGAAGTTTGAACAGCACAAAAAGGATGAAAGAACACATACCAGATATTGTATTTCAATATAAGAAAGAGTCGAATAAAATAAAACTGTCAAATTACTAAAGCAAGAAATCCTTTCAAAGAATTTAAACCCAACAATTATATTGCACTAATGGTTACCTCTTTCTTCGTGTCCTGTTTCCTCTTAACCTCGTGAAAAGGACCTGCAATATCAATGGGACATTACTAGGGATCTCAAGTAAGTCCAAAAGAAAAAGAAAAAATAAGTGATGCAGGAAAAGCACATTTGCAAACAACCCAAATGATATGCTCAGCACACACATGCTAGATGCTTGAGGGTAACAACGAAACTAAAATTATTAGTAGTGTAACAAGTGTATTAGCCCTAGAAAATTATTAGTAGCGTAACAAGTGTATTATCCCTAGAAAATTATGGCAATCATTCATAATCGAACTTGGAAAGATCAAACAACGAAGCGAGAGATTTAGGTGTACTTAAAAGTCATATGATATAGTTTTGCCACAATTTTAGAGCAGGGCCTAAATACATTTCTAAACCCATTATCATAGTAACATGGTTATGTACAATAGAAACTTTGCCGCTACCAAAATAATCAAGCTGTTAAAAAACGTTTCCCTATAAATAGCATTCTACTAAAAGTTTAGTTGCAATGTGCGTTCAAATTGTAAAAGGAAAATCGGCACCAAAACTCTGCTTGCTATTGTTAAGTCACTTGCTGTCGTGTTTTCATTTTGACATAGTTAAGAAGATTTGATAACGAAAAAGTAAAAAAAGGTAGAGCACTCATTTTTTAGATAAAAGATAAGATTGTAAAATTCAAACACATGTATCAATTTTATACAGTGTTGTTTTGGAATAAGAAACATTTAGGGAGTCAATTGGGTGCAGCTCAAGTGGTTGTGCAAAAAAGTTGTTACCTTGCCCACCAGAGTTCAAATCCCATATTTAGTGTCAACTATATCCAGATAGGTTTTGGATCATATTCTACATGGATATGTATTTGAACATAAAGGACACTTTATCTTAGAATAAGCATACCACGGAGATGTCGAAATTGAGCTAAACAAGCATACCAGGGAGATGTCGAAATTGAGCTAAAATTTCAAGAGATGCAACCAAGAATCCTAACCTATGAATGTGTAAGTCCACACAAGCCTGCTTTGCAAGCACTATAGGCTGCAGTGTCAGTAAATAATGGCATTGTTACTTTTTCAAGGAGAAACAGTAACACTCAACGGATGGGCTATAATGCTCTGTCCTAATATTGCTATGTCAGTCTAATATTGCCGGTTGTGCGAATGGTTATTTCAAATGAAAAATGAAAATTACAACCAGAAATATTAGACTAAAAATTACATTCACAAAATCTAAATCATGACAACCAGAAAGCTTACCTTAGGTCCCAGGAACCTGAACGTCTAGATCCAACATGAACCTTGGTTGTTAAAAAGCACAAAGATATGTACAAATCTGTCTTAGCGTTTCTCCTTTGCTCCAAGCTTTATCTACAGAAAAGGGATAGAAGCTGACAACATTTACAACTGTGCCACAAAATACCAAAAACAAACAAAAAGTAACTTCATTCTAAAATAACCGTACTTTTTTAGTGTGACTAAAATCTTCAATTCAAAGACAAAGACTAATAATAGATCTAAGCAAATTGAAAACAAAGACTAATAATAGATCTAAGCAAATTGAAAACAAAGACAAATAAAATAAAAATTTAAATATAGGTAACTAAGTTTAAGATTAAAAAACTTTTGAATACAACTAACTGCATGTCTTTTGCATAGTAAGACTAAATTGGTCGCTTGCAGATATTCAGAAATACTTCAAGTCACATCCCCTTCATGAAAAGAGAAGAGAAATAGCCAGTTCTGCTGCTTCTAATGCATTCTAAAGAGTATGGACAACTTGAGATACCCATCTATTTAGTATTTTGGTGAAGTAGAGTATTTATATTAACATACTTCAGACAAAATAATCAACAATGGAAAAAAAATGATTCTAAAATAATGTCTCATGGTACAAAACTAAGTTACCAGGATACAGATATGGATTCGGATACAGATTCGCCAGATTTTTTAAAACTCTGGATCAGGATACAGCAAGGAGTTCATGTACCATAAGTTCATAACTAATTATTTGATGAGTTGTAACCATGATTGATATTGATAATTTTAAAAACCATTTTAGCATGAACTTGAAGCAGGGCATAACATTGTTTTCGTGAGCCACATCCACATGTCTCTATCAGCAGGGATAAGGTGGTTTTCTTGAAGGAAATGGAAACACTAAATAAAAATGTAGGTGAAGTGAGCAACAACATAGCACATAAACATAGATCAGCCCTTGACACCAGGCCTTAACCATAAAGATAAATCAAATAAAAATGTTGAGAGGAGACCTTGGTATTGATACATTACATTTCAAGAACATATCTTGACATAAGGATAGATCAGACCTTGAACATGAATGGGGTTTATCAATTATGTTTTTAGCCATTAGGTGTTTAGGGTTTTAAGTTTTTCATTAAAAGAAAATTTTTCTGGCTGGTGTACAGCACAGCAGCATCTAACCTTCGATGAGCTACACAAGGTAAAAGATAACCCTCCCTTACTAGAAAGGTTATGTTTTGGGCATAGCACAGATAAAAGACATTAACTACAAGAAAGGCCCTTTACTAAGCATAGTAGTATTCCTAGGATGATCGACGGAGTCACACAGATTTCACACCAATAAAATAATGATGTTAACAATAAAAGATATCAGTTAAGTATCGTGTTTTATCAGAGATGCTAGAATATCAGTGTTTTTAACACAATTTTATGATTCCTTCATGTATATTTGTTGCCTCTATAACAGAAAGCAGGATCTCAGAACTTTATAGGTCGCTTCATTTCCATTTATTTATATTGTATGATATTTCATAATTACAGATGAGCATTTTGCAATTCCACAAGTAAATTTGGTTTTATTCTATTAATTTTATCTAAATGAAACTGACTGTCAATTATGAAATATATGCAAGAACAAGAAAAAAATAACCTATCACCATGTCCAATTTCTTCAACTAATGACCTAGCAGCTGTATCAGATCCAAAAGTGGGACGACCTAACCCCTCAGAAACTAAGCAAGTGAAGTTAGAAAAATAAGATATTCCGCGACATCTTGTTTTTGCATGACCCACAAAGCAAGGTATTGAGTCTTACATAAATACTGCTATTTATTAATTTATAGAATCATATCACAACAGCAAGAAAATGTTTTAAGCAGGATGCCCAAAGAAAAGTCTCATATTAGTGTTTAATGTAGATATATAAATAACTGTTAGATGTCTAGAGAATGTTAAATGAATAAATGCAATATGTAAAAAGGGTTTAGAAATTTGATCCATGGGTGAAATTTTTAAATGAAGCATATCAAAGGTAGTAATTAATAAGGAAGAATAAGCATGCATTGTTAACAACTAAGGTCTCTCACTTTGAATGGCAATGTTTTTGCACTTATCATTGTTAAGGGTTAATCATACATCTAAATTGCATCTCTCTAGATGGTCTAGCACAGGCCCAAGTGGACCCGGTTGCTCTTGCCTCATGGACCTACCAGTGCCTAGTTCAACCCTCTAGTTGGTTCTGCGCACTCATCTGCCCCTGCTTGGACCTCTTTTTAAGTTCAAGGGTGCTGTCAGTAAATACTAGGCTACTAGCAACCCAAGGTTCCTGCTTGTATAACCCCACATGGCACTCTGCTTATAACAGCTCAAGGGCCCTGCCTTAGGTAACTATGGAAAGACATATGTTGATGTAGGTTCATCCAAATTCCAAGGAATTTATATATGATCCCAACAACCAAGAATTGCAGCATATCAAAGGCTCCCTCATTCCCCACTGCATGGGCATTTCGGGGGGAAACCTAAAGATGGGAGTCAATCCTAAAGAAGGTCCAGAACTTGCCCCACAACTGCAACCTGGTGAAACCTACATGCTTTAATTGGGAGTAGAGGATAGAATAAATACTTAAATGAATTCCTGAAGTGGAGATCTTAGAGTTGACTGGATCCTGAAGTCAGAACATGGCTCACTGTATAGCCCATACCACACCACTGGAATATAACTCTCTAGAAGGGGCAGCTTTATGGGCTGACCAGTTAAAAACTTAAAATAATGGAAAAAAGTAGAAGTAAAGGGTTTGACAGGAGTGACCAAAGCAATTTGGATATCATCCAAAACTTGGCATTTAGGATGAGTAAAGCGTAGTTTGATGACCTAATCAAAATCACTTTCTTGTAGCCAGGAAAAAATATAAGATAAAATCCACAAGATGACCTATGTAGATATTACATCCCATTAATAGTATCTATATGTCATTAGTTAAGGACTTACCCAATCTATCACAAATGATGAATTGGTCATCCCAACATGAAATAATCCCACTGCAAGGCTGATAATATACATAAGCTTCTTCTTATGGGTGGATAAGTGGTGCTCATTTCATTCAGCATCACCAATAATCACCACAACAGCACTGTCCAGCCTTGAAATGATGAAAAATATTCACAATCGCTTGCTACATTGGACTGGACCATAGATAAAGCCTCCATCCCCCACATGGTTGTTTTACTTCTACAGACCTACCTTGCATGACCTTTATACCCAGAATCTAGATCATGTAGAAAAAAATACCACCAGTGACTTCAGTATCCAGATAGGGCTCTCCAGTGACTAGAAGTATAAGAATATAATCTATTCACTGAATAGTGAATACTATCCTTCAAGTGGCTATTCCATTGATATCAAGGATTTCTTTCATGAAATCACAACTAAAATTAGAAAAGAATACTTAACATTGCTGTGAAGCCAGACACTATTTAAATGCTTAGGATAAAAAATGTCACAGATATTATATCAACCATCATTTCAGATGCCTTTAACACACTGGTATTTTGCTAGTGCCTTGCTAAGTGGAATAGGTAAAAATTATTACGAAAACTTGAATTGCTCAGAAAGAAGATTTCTGCAACTCAAATATGTAGACCTTGCTTGAGTCTTCATGTAAAATGTGTTCCCATTTTATTTCAACCTAGATTTCAAATACAATAAGAAGGGCATTTAGAGTCTAGACAACCTTCTAACACAAATGGTCCAAAAATTTATAATTTCATTATAAAAACCAAAATTTTAGAAATGAGAAATATCAATGATGCACATTGGTTTTCTGTTGAATATGCCTAGTTACTTACATCAATTTCAATAAGCCTATCCACCACTGCCATAAGTATTCTACTACCAATAATTTCCCCGACAGCACTACTCTCCACTCTAAGCATGTTCTCAACATACAAAGCATTCCACTGAAAAGCATAAGACAAAAAACACAATTATTCCACATAGACATAATCATTTTTTATTATAACCATGACATTTCTTAGTATGTGCTCGGAACTATAGAATCCTGATAGCTGTAAAGAATGACATCATAAAGAATATTCAATTTACAAAAACAACAAACTATGATACCAAGTGTCGTGTACACGTATGCCTAAAGCCAAACGTAAATAGACTAAAATATAAGAACTTCTAATAAATATTTTCCCCTCATTCATGGCAAATTACATAAACCACAACATTTTCATTTGGAAGAACCAACAAATTTTTAACATCTGCACTGACACAAATACTATTCTTTAGATGAATAAACTCAGTAAATTCATTAGCTTAGGCATGCATATGGTTACAATTTAAAGTTTAAAACTGATGCCAAAAATATCTCAATCCTTGATATTTTTTTATGGCACATAAACAACTATTTTCGATAAATTTTCTAATGCCTTGCTTTCTTGGTTCCCAATCCCCAAATATCAATCCTAGTTACTGACAACGATGATTTCCTTCTGAGAATATGCCCAAAAGAAACGCCACACCATAGAATGGAGTTTTCTTTTTTTAATAAAATTATCTTGCCTCATCTTATACTTCACATGCTATAATCATTGCCTCACAACTTGTTGGGCTCCAAATCCTTTAAGATTCATTAATTAAACTCCTCTGTTTTGCATTCTCCCACCATGTATCTAGGGAAAGAAATGCTAATGTTCACTATTTATATATTGGAGTTCAAATTTGAATCATAAGGATGAATGTGATTAACCATTGCCATATTGAATATGATAATAATCATAACATCCTACCAACATATGACAAAGTATCCTTGATGCACCCTTCCCATTAGTGATACACTGGAACACATCTTGTAGGATCGGGTGGGTGCCTAGTGAAAATGCTTCCCTACACCACCCTTGGACCTTTTTTCTTAACTCCACAAAACACACTTCGAAACATTCTGTCAAGTTACAGAAAGCATTTCAAAAAATAGAGGGGGTAGAGGGGGCTTATGGGCACTCCCCTCCAGGAAAGTGAGATGCATGCCACCAAAAGGAGGAGCTTGTGGGTACATGCTGACAAAAAAAAGGACACCTAGGCACCATCCTCCCTCCACTCAATTTGTTTTCCAAAAACCATAAAAACTTTTAAAAAAAAGGAAAAAAAATGTTAATAAAAAACAAAAAAACCTAGTAAACTACTAAAATTAACTCACCTTTAGCTACATCTTTCATATTTTACATTTTCAAGTCATTTAGAATTCGACTTTCAGATGAGAGTGAGTCACAATTTTCCTAACCCCAATAATTTTATTGTAATGTTGTGTGTTTTTTTATTGGAAATTGTACACAACATGATATTGAAGCATTCCACAGGAAAAGTGATTGAATTGATTATACAAAAGTGAAGTGATTGAATACATTTTGAAAATATAGCTCCTCTATTATAGAATGTAAGCCAATCTTGCACAGATATCTTCATTATGCACATGTTAAGGTGTTAGAATCAAAATGTGTTTATTGAGGATAAGGCTATGGATAAGCATTGGTATATAAGTTTATGGGTTTCGGCATGGGTTCAAACATTCATTGCTGACATATGGAACCTTCTATTGGCTTATATGTATTGTTGGGAAGTAAACTCCCAATAATCTATGGTTCATGCCTATCACAGTTTCATATTACAAAATTAAGGATACTCCTCTCGCAACCCTCCTGATTAGAGGATACTTGGTGGATATTACCACCCTTTAACAATATAAAGAGCTGAGCTTAGTCAGTATCAGAGTTATCCATCTCCTTAATCATGGAATATAAGTACCAAATTATTAACCCCTCTGTCACCAACTTCAACATATTTTGAGATTATGTTCAAATTTTAGGCAATTTTTAAAATCCTAAATTAAAATTTCTCAAACATCCTATTAAATTTGTTCTCCTGCAAGGAAGGCCCGTGAAAGGAAGGCTCATGTAGGTAAGGAAAGAGAGAAACACAAAGGTTTGCCAATGCAAGCAAGGAAAGAGATCAAATATGCAAAGGAAGTCCCATCCAAGTGCTATTGTTACCCTTTTGAAGGAAGGCTGGCACGTGTAAAACACTTCCCTACAAAAAGCCCCTTGTAACTTCCATCATGACATTTGAATGTGATTTTATTATCATTGGATCATGTGTTGGGAATCATGGATTTGTTCTTAATGTAGTGGAAAATGTTTAATAATTCTCATCAGCAGTAGGAGATCATTCCACTGATAACACAATCATTCTTCATTCACCAGTGGAAGATACTAGTGTGGAAAAGTAAGAGGTCAGTACCACAACACTATATCTTAGTAGAGGAGGACATTATCCACATCAAAGATAATTTTGTTAGATTGATCAGCTAAAGAGAGACATCAAGCTTTGAGTCCAGATATTTCTCATAGATTGTGCACAAGTTATGCCACGATAAGCCACCATATTGTGAGTTGTCATCAGATTGGAATAGGGAAAGGAACCAATTCCATAAGGAGAGAGTATGAAACACATCCAAATTGCTCAGATTTATACCATTTTCAAGAAGGACATGGGGATAGAGAGATAAAAAAAAATTGGATATGTTTTATCTTACTCAAGTAACACCCATATACACATGATACTAGAAACACTTAGAGGGGATGCCCAAACCATTTTTCAATATTTCAGACTAGGATGTGGATTGGAAATGCTGGGGAATCATCATTGAAACTTTCACTAGAATTTATGTTTTTTAGCAATAGCAATGTGATAATATGTAACAAGTTATAAACAAAATATGAAACAGTTGCATCAAGAGGGACTAGGACAATAAAAACCTTGGTTATATTTGTTGTGGGAAAGAAGAAAAAGGTGTTGGGCATTGGCCAAATTTTGTTGGAGGGAGAGTGAGTTGATACCCTAAACTCTCCATCAACAATGCTGCAAATAATTTTCTATACAATAGGCTACAAAATCTTCACTATCTCATGAATCTTCAATGAAGTAAAATAAGTTTCAATTTTTTTATTATAAAATCCCTAGATTAGGAAGCAACTCAAACCTAACCTAGTAATTTCCAAACTGCAGCGACAACAAAGATTTTCCAGAAGTTATTTTGTGCTTATTTGAATACTTTGGCTATCAAAATATAAGAAAAGTAACAATTGGAAGATTAAAGGTGGGAAACGATGCAACTACAATGCAATGCAATAGCAATGACCCTCACCTCACATAGAGAGTGAGAGGGAAATTCAGGGGAAGAAAAGTTCATATTTTAAACTATATTATGAACATAGTCTTTTCAAATTTTCCATACCAGTGTAAATCCATGCTAAATCAGATTTCTTCTACATAAAGAGCTTGTTTTTTTAATTCCAAATCAAAATTATTTAAGCAAACATATATTACTCACCGATTTGAGGCATTCTATTAGCCTCAGTGTGACCTATGCAAACCGTCCTCTACCTCTACAAACCCTCCTCAACCCCTCCTCTGCCGCCCTCTCCTCTACAAGCTCTTTCCCCTGCGGCCCTATCCTCTTTGGCCCTCACCTATTGTTCACAAGATGAAGAATGACCTATTGACCGCTGTGTTGAGTTGTGTATTTTTATCCATTATCCGTGGCATTGCTATGTTTCATCCAAATAAACGTTTTTTAATGCAACCCTATCAAACCCAATAGATAACAATGAGGGTTGAGCCAAAGATAGTAATGGGTCTTCTCTTCCTTCCACAAATCGACTTGGTGAACCCATATAAAGGTATACATTGTTGTTGTCTTAGTATACAAGAAAAAAGCAGATGGATTGGTTGCCCAAGCATGCAAAGATAACGCAGATGGTTGTGGTTCTATGTAGATTCCCACAGATTATTGATAGAGAATACAGATGGGTATGGATACAAGGTTGCATGAATGATAGGATAAACCCTCAACTTGCCTCTTTTCCACAACAAAAATCCCAAATCGATTTTCTATTTTTGGTTTAAAACATAAACTCATGCCGTAATCGATTTCCACCATATATTTGGATCCAAGGGATGACAACGCTTGGTGGGTAGAGTGCTATAGTTACCAATCTTATACCAAAAAATATAATTGCAATTGTTATGTATTGGGAATACCACTCCAATCCTACCCATACTATTTTCACCATGTTTGTTTTATGAATGGACTAAACAAAACCAAGTTTTAACCATTCTCTCATAGGTTGTGAACTTTGTGTATCATATGTGCAATAATATGCATAAAGCTTATCAAAGGTGGGCAGCTTCTCACCAGCAAAGACACCCTACACAAAAGCTTCCCATGGCGCTAGCAACCATTTTCATGCTATAGGCGCTAACTCCTCATTCCCAATCTTTTCTATGATAGCTAAGAGCTAATCATGAATCTTCAAGATATTCATCAAGTAGCTAGCCCCCGTATCTATGTCACTCATGCAGATAATGGTGAGCATTTCAAATCGCCCCTCGATCACGAGGCAGTCGCTTTAAAAAGTATCCATGGTACATTCAATTTTTCAACTTTTCAAACGA
>LPNX010181259.1:4016-17381 GCA_001517045.1 Pseudotsuga menziesii | reverse complement strand
ATTTTGTTAATTCATGGTAGTGTATTGACATTATGTATCAATACGAGGCTTATATATCCATGTCTATATAAATATGTGACAATAAAAAATCTATCCATCTAAACTAAAAATAATCTGTCATTTGTATATTGTATACATTGAAAATTCTCTTTTTTACTGTGTACATTGAAAATGGGTGGTTTCTCTTTTGTATTGTATATATTGCAAATTAGGTGACATCTAATTTTTTGTTAGTTAGGGTTTTATTGATGGTATTAATATTGTGTATGATCTTTCATCCTTGTCGCAATACCCACTAGCTTTTTTGAATTGTGTTTGGCCTAGTTGGTCCTAGTTGGTTGTCAACTTTGGCATAAGAACTACAAAGAAGATTTCAATAGATACCCACTAGCCTAATAATTGTACCAATGTTCATGGTTGTAAAAAAGATAACTTTGGTAGAAAGAATGGTACCACTAAAGGTGTAAGATAATGAACCTAGGCCTACATCTATTTATATGAGTGTGTGTAGGAAATGAACCTAAGCGTCGGATATGCGACGGCTCTTTCCAAAGGCGTCGTCGCTTAAGCGATGCTTACTAATGTGTCGTCTCTTAACTGACGGTTATGAGAATAGTCGTCGCTTAACCGACACTTGTGGTCACATTTACAAAAAAAAATTGTATCCTTGTGATTTTTGGTAAGTTTAAAAAGAGAAATCCACGTGCCGTCGTATTTTTTCATCGAATTTTGGATCGAAATGTAGTAGTTCCCTGAGCTTCGAGAGTTACAGATCTAGTTAAAAGAGTTGCTAGACTTGGGACTAATTAGACCTACTATCTCACCTTAGGGAGCACTAGTGATCTTTGTTAAGAAGAAGGATGGATCTTTGTGACTGTGCATAGATTATAGGGATTTGAACAAAGCCACAGTGAAGAACAAGTATCCTATACCAAGAATTGTTGACCTATTTGATCAAATGAAAGGCACATCAGTATTCTCTAAGATTGATTTACGGTCGGGGTATCACCAGCTTAGGATTAAAGAAAACGACATTCCTAAGACTGCATTTTGAAATCAATTTGGGCATTATGAGTTCGTAGTAGTACCATTTGGTTTGACAAATGCTCCAGTAGTATTCATGAGCCTCATGAATAGTGGCTTTCAGAATTACTTGGACCACTTTGTTCAGGTATTCTTAGATGACATTCTTATATATTCTAAGAACGAGAAGGAGCACGAGGAGCACTTGCGGTTAGTCTTAACTTGCTTAAGGGAACATAAACTATTTGGTAAATTGTCAAAGTGTTCCTTCTTCCAAAAGGAGATTCACTACTTAGGGAATATCATCTCAGGAGAAGGGATCTCAGTGGACCCAGAAAAGGTGAAGGCCATCGAGGATTGGCCAATTCCAAAGAATGCGCATGAGGTGTGTAGCTTCATGGGATTAGCAAGGTATTACCAAAGATTTGTGGAAGGATTCTCCAAGATTGCAAAACCCATCACCACTTTGCAGTGAAAGGGAATCCTATATGAGTGGACCAATGAATGTGATGCCACTTTTGCTGAATTAAAGAGGTTTCTGATGAGTGCACCAATCTTACGGGTACCAGACATGGATGAAGACTTCATGGTATGTACTGATGCCTCGAAGCAAGGGTTAGGAGTAGTTCTAATGTAGGAAGGTGGGGTAATAGCTTATGCATCTCATAAGTTGAAGCCTCATGAGGAACTATATGCCACACATGATCTAGAATTGGTAGCAGTAATGCTGGAACTAAAATTATGGAGACACTACCTAGTTGGCAGAAGTTTCACACTTAAGACAGATCATCAGATTTTGTAGTATATTTTTACACAAAGGGATCTAAATGCTAGGCAGCGATGGTGGAGTGAGTTCATGAGTGAGTATTAATTTTGTATCTCATATATCAAAGGAAAGGAGAATGTGGTGGCAGACGCACTAAGCCAAAGGCCGAGGATTTTCTCCTTAATCCCCTTGAGAGTGGGTTTGAAGGAGAAAGTGCTCGAACAACTCTCGGGATATGGTTGGTATATAAAGGTAACCTCATATATTCAGAGTGGGAAGAAGTGCGAGTCGAAGTATTATGGGTACCATATTGAGGAAGATGGGTTGCTGCGGTACCAAGGGAGGATGTATATTCCTAAGGAAGGTGGTCCCAGGGAAGTAATCCTTAGAGAGGCCCATAGGGCCCATTATTGTGTGCACCCTGGAGTGAAGAAGATGTATGCAGACATGAAGAAGCTCTTCTTATGGGCCAGTATGAAGAGCAATGTAGTTGATTTTGTTTCGAAATGCCTAGAATGTTAAAAAGTCAAGGCAGATCATCGACACCCAGCTGGTCTCTTACAGCCTCATGATATTCCTGAGAATAAATGGGAAGTCATTTCCATGGAATTCGTTGTGGGATTGCCCCTCACATCGTCGAGACATAATGCTATACTCATGGCGGTCGAAAAACTGACCAAAAGTTCCCACTTCATTCCAATGAGAGACACTTATGATGTGACGGATGTAGCAAGGCTATTCATAAATGAAATTGTACGCCGTCATGGAGTTCCAAAGAAGATAATTTCTGACCAAGACCCTAAGTTTACCTCCATATTTTGGACAAGCATGCAGTCAACATTAGGCACCCACCTGAACTTGAGCTCAGCTTATCATCCCGAGACAGATGGGAAGACATAGAGGGTGAATCAGGTGATGGAGGACATGCTTAGGATGTATGTTATGGATCAGCAGACATAATGGGAGAAATATCTTCCTCTAGTAGATTTTTCTTATAACAACAGTCATCATAGCTCCATTGGTATGCCTCCATACCAAGCATTGTATGGGAGACCTTGTAGGACTCCACTCAGTTGGGACAGGTTGGAGGATCATTTTTTAGTCTGGCCTGAGTTGCTTCAGGAGATGGAAGAGCAAGTGGTACAGATCAGGAAGCGGCTTAAAGAAGCACAGGATAGACAAAAGATTTATGCTGATGCACATAGAACTAATAGAAGTTATGAGGTAGGGGATCGCATATTTATATGCATCCGACCGAATAAAAGTACCATTCAGTTTGGAAAGGGGACGAAGTTGTCACCTTGCTTTATAGGGCCATTCGAGATTCTTGAAAGAATCGGACCAGTATCTTATCGTCTTGCACTGCCACCCCACTTGTATAGGACTCATAATGTATTTCATGTTTCAGTATTGCGACATTATATAGCCAATGAGTCTCACAAGATTCATTGGAAGGAATTGGAGGTCTCGGACGAGGGAACCTTCACCGACGAACCATTATGTATACTGGATCATAGAGTTCGACAGCTCCGTAGTCGACACATGGACCAAGTCATGGTCCAGTGGGACAAGTATAGCCCAGGATCTGCTACCTGGGAGGACACAGAGACTATGCATCGAGATTTTCCCTCACTATTTTGACCATAACTTCGGGACGAAGTTTCCTGAAGGGTGGGTGTATGTAATGCCGCATATTTTGACTCCAGCATATTTATCAAATAGACTTATTACACAGTATTTACTTATTATCTGTGGACTCAACTGTACTTCATAAACTATATTTTGGCATGTTATATGTGATTATTTACTGATGTTATGATGTTATCATGCTTATATTATGCTTTGATCATGATGTTCCGATGATTAACATGCCTATGTAGATTCTTTGATTATGATGTATGATGATTATCATTTATATGAAATTGTTGTGCCTATGTGATTATCATGCGGTAGTCGTCATCAGATTCCTTTATTTCATAACAAAAAAATATAGTTAATAGTCATCCTTGGTATGATGTGAGATGTATGATGTGGTACATGGGAACCCGTCCATGATGCGATTTATTTTGTGATTTTATGTGATGAAAGGAAATAATATTGATAATATGGACCGGCTATTGACTTAATATTGTTATGAATGCATGTTTACATAGTGCTAACCTGCAGGGTACGGGGTCTATGTGATAGCCAAGTATGTGATGCAAAGTATGACTCAATACATATCTTGAAGAAGAGCCTTAATTTCCAAGTGATGATATGATTACACGTACCAATAAACTCGATAGCAATGCAGTATGGTTTGATGAGTATGTACCTAGTATGTTGAGAGGGATGGATGCATTTCCCACCCTATGTCACTTGATACCCGAGGTCATGGGAGGGAAGTGCTTAGACACACTCCCCAAGTTGTTGTGATGACGATGGTTGGATGCCTATTAGGAGAGGCTAGGTCTGCTAGTTAGCCGATGCTACCGTTCTCAGGTTCTGTGTGGGAAGGTCAGTACAGCTGGCATCCACTTTCTAATAGCAGAGGAAGGATAGGGAGGATGCAGACGTAGGTTAGGATGGTTGACATATTATTTATTATTCTTGTGTGTTGGACATTTATGATACCGGATTAGTGATGGTAGGTACCAATCTTAATTGACTAATTAATAAGAACATAACTATTAAATAACTCTGAATGTCAAAAGGAATCATATTGTATCTATATATTTGTCTTATTGCATGAAATATTATTTGTATCAGCTAGAATTTAGGTGTTTTGGTTAAAGTACATGTGCAGCCTGTGCATGTACTGGCCATGCATGCACACCTCACACATGCACGCTAGTATGAAATATTAATTGAAAAAACATTAAATAGTTGAATGGGTTAACTTAGCAATTGTGATTTATTTAAAATAAATGTGCGGGGAAACTTAACACTAAACTTAAACGAGTCAATGTTATCATTTCAATCAAGCAATAATAATACTGCAATTTATTATTTATTGATTAATAATAATTATTATTATTGTATTGTCATTATCTACTTTTATTATTAGTTATTAGTGTTTATTATTAAGTACTTTTATTAAGTTAAACATATACTAATTATTTTACCATTTTACCATTAGCGTAAAACCTTAAACAAACAATAAATTGTGTAATATTATGACAGTCAGTTAAATTTTAAATCTACACATACAAGTCAATAGGATAAGCATCTAGAAAATCCCCACCATCTCACCCAGGGTGAAAATTGTACAATTCAAGAAAATAAATTAAATACGTAGAACAAATGTCTTAAAACCTGAACTAGTTGACTACCTAAGAAACAAAATAATAAATAAATTAATTTAAATATGAAGAAGGCAGTGGAAGAAGGAAGGCGGTGGAAGAAAGGAAGGGAAGGGGGTATAAGGAGGGGGATCAAATGGTTCAAAGGGGGATTTTTTCAGGAGCGTAGTCGGGAAATGTTTTTGCAGAAGAACAGAGAGTAAGAAGGGATGGAACAGGGAGGGAAGAAAGCTGGAGGAGGGGGTTAACTCCAGGGGGCATATTTACACTCAGAGAAGAGGGAAGTTGCTATCCAGTTTATCGGTACGTGGGCTCGGGGGCTAGGAAACCCGTCGGTTTCCTAGGGCCAGCAGGATCAATGCTGGTCGGCAGGGTGGATCATCCGGTTTGGCATCCAGGCTCGGACGAGGCTCAAACAAGGGAAGGGAAAGGCTACAGGAGCAGGATTCAAGAGCAGAATTAAGTCCAGGTATTTTTCGGTGTAACCCTCTCATTATTTTACAAATAAATGAAATATGAATAAAAATTCATGTAATTTTGCTGTCACATACTAGGACTAAAAAATCAAAATAAGATTAAATCTTAAATTGTTGTTAAAGTTTAGGACTTAGTGCTCTGCCCGGCGAGCAGAGCACTACAATCACCCTGGTGATCAGAAATGATGTTATCTTGACAGGGTTGGTGATCATGATTAGGTCGGCTCGTAGTGAGACCTCCTATTCTTCAATCAAAGTTTAGTTTAGTTTTAAAAATTTTCTAATGGATGAGAAACAAATCCAGATAATACCCCTATAATAACATGGAACACCTAAAGATGACTAATGCCATTGATTCATAAAGATTTTGAGAGAAAAGTTTCCCAACAAGTTAACTTGCCTAGCTAATGATATCATTCTCAAAATAAAGTCCAAGAATAATAATCGTGAGTTCAACCGACTGATTAGCTAAGTTCATAAGAAATATTTCAAGGCTAGGAGTGATTCAGTCACAGTAAGAACATTTGATATGGCAAGAAACTCCTTACAATGGTTTCCCTTAAAGATATCAGGTTGATTAGTAGAGAAACATATGAACACCCAGTAGTATGCCATCAAAGTATTATTTATCTACAATGCTCCCTTAAAAACAAAGAATAAAATCAAAAAGTTGAAAAATATTAAATTCACTACTGAAACCAATCAACCAAACAAATTTAAAGACAAAATCACTAATTGAACCAAAACACTCAAAAAGATAGAATCCGCTTAAATCCAAAATTCAACCAAAAGGTATGTATTAAAATCCAAAAGAAATTTTTTATCGAAACTTTAACTGAGAGTCGAAGAAGGTAAATAAGCTCAAAAAACAAATTTTAAGATATGATCACTCTCTATGTGATGCGCTCTACAAAATAACTTTAAAATCACAAAATTGTAACATGCGTAAGAAATAACGACAAATCTCCTAATATTAGAATTGACCACAATATAAAGATTTAAAGTTTAAATAAAGGTCAATATAAAATGGAAAATAGGAGACACAAATATAATATGTATGTCAAAATGGTGATTTTCACAAAAAGTATCATAAACTTATTATTGATGTAATGTTTCGAAAATATTTGAATTTTGCAGAATCATTCAATTGTTAAAATATCTCTTCATTCTTTTAGGACTCATTTAATTAATCGATGAGAAGATTGAGTAAGTCGAATCCTTTTATTCATCATTATTTACAAAAGGCAAAATGAAAAGTCTAAGTTGTATAGTTTTGTGAGAATCATTACAAAGTGAGCAAGATGTAATGATTACAACTCTTTATTTTGAAAAACAAAAATAAATGAAAAACCTAAAAGAAAATGGTCATAACAAAATCTTCTAAATCAAACATAATCAAAGAAATAAAGAATATTTGTAAGAAACTAATTATTTCAAAAAGCAAGATATCAACTCAAAATCCAGTCAATATGTAGAAGGCTGAGGTGATAAGAAATCCAATCATCTAGGTCTCAAAAGTGAAAATGAAAAGTAATCAAGTGAAAGAAAACTCAATATTAATTTCCTTTGATGATTAAATTAATTTGTGCAAATCATTATTAATTTCATGTCACAACTTCACTAAGCATCATAATCGAATGAAAGAAAATTCCTAAATCGAAGATCAACATGTAATAATATTTTACATAGATTTAATTGATCTGAAATTATAAAACAATTTTCCATACCCTCAATTATATTTATCTTAATTTGTGGTTGTGATAATATCAAAATAAGACTTTTCCTTAATTATAAATATGGTAAGTATTCATAGAAAAGACTAAATTATTAATTCTGAAAAATGATTGATTACAAAAATTTAGAGAAATATTCATCAAAACAATATTTATGAGCAAAATCAAGAATTGGCATGAATGATTTAGAAATTCCAAGGAGTTGATTTAGCAAACTCATTTCAAGAGAAAATCAAAATTTGAATGATAAAAGAAAGAACCATAAGGCTAGTCTACACATTTTAAATAAATTGATGAATGTCAATGTAATAATATAGTATAAAAGTGTATAATTAATGACATCATCCCACAATCCTGTAAAATAACCTAATGATTAATTTTAATAAATAGATTTATCATTACCCTATTATTGTAAATTTATGATTTCTCACAATTAATTTCAAAATTCAATACTTTTTTTTTGCTTTTTTTGTTTTTTTTTTTTTTGTTTTAAATATCAATATAAAATTACTTAGAACAAGCATGTGAGGATGAGTTTGTGGTTCTAAGTCAACTAAAAAAAAATCAATATCTAAACTTTACAATATTTCAAAGTTTAAAAAGATAAATAACAAGTATACAAATTTTGAAATGGAAATAAGATAAAGAATTCACTTCCCTGATGTGAGGCCATACTCATATTCATGCATTCCCGATTGTATCACTTGCTTCAAAATGCTTTCTAACTTGTCAATCCAACCAAGTGTACCTGACCAAAAATTAAGTAGAGATCAATCTATCCTTAGCAGAAAACTATTGAGCTTATTAATAAATATATACATTCTCGTATTTACTACTGTGTGTGAAATCAAAACTAAAAACTAAGAAGCAAAAAAAAGAAAAGAAACTACTCTATCTTATTCCTAGTCTGATTTTATGTACACTAAAATCAAATATACAATCATAATCAGGTAAAGTCAAAAATCCAATGAAGCCATTGAAGCATTTGTAATCCTGCAAAATAAAACATATCAAATATTAATAATATTAATTGAAATGCTTCATACTGAAAAATAGTGAGTATTAAATTAGAACTTATATTTACAAAAGGAAGAAGAAGATGACATGAAAATCTTTTAAAATATGATTCTTCCAACCATGCATAAATTGGATCATAAAAAGAAGATTGGAGGAGATATAAAACTCATGAAGATTCAATGGAATGTGTGATAGCAAATTCATCAGGATAGTAATAAAAAAGTGGCATGTCAAGATTATGAACAAAGGATCCAGGAGAAGTTAAAGTAGAGGATATATTTTGTAAGGAAGCATCATCATCATAAATTTGAAAATCAAATTTTGACATTACCTTAGAGTAAGCACTTTCCCCTTGAAATTCATGAGATTTTGACGATTCAATTGATTTACAATTGAAAATATTAGTATCGCCAAAATTTAAAACATTATAAGTCTAAATGGTTTTATCTTTTAGCTTATCTTCTTCAATATTATCGTATGCATGAGATTCATGAGCGATATTTATAAAGCTATTTTCCTCGTCAATATCTTGAATAGAAATATTTTCCTCATTCTTATACAACAAATCACTTTGCATAGGAAATTAACGTAGTGTTTGTATATTAGTATCTAGACATGAACTATAATCAGTAAATAGATCCAGATATAAAGCATGATAACTTTCCAAATGTTGAAAATTAGATGTTGTTGTTTTCATAGGACAATTTTGATTAACTAATCCAAGAGAAAAATCATTGTCCATATTCTGATTTGTTGATATATTTTGTGAAGCAATGAGATCATTTTGTTGAATTTGATAAGAAGAAAATGCAGAATCATGATTTATGCAACTATCATTCAAAGATTCGGTTTTAGGTCCTAAAATCATCGATTCCTTTTCGACTACAATTGCTTGAACAAGAGAATGATTTTTTAATGTAAGTGTCGAATTTAAATTCTTTTATTTTTGAAATTGTATATTAGAAGATCCTAAGATTTGTTGATGTTCAACAATTTTAGTGTCAGAATTTGGACCAATAAAATTAGACCTTGAATCAATATTAACCGATGAAGTGATGCAACCATCAACATGCATATCGTCAATTTGAAGCTTATCAATATTTTTTTGATCATGTAAAGTTGAATGAGAATCAAGAGATAAAAATAAATCTGTTATTTCTTCTACAGAAAGTTGATCTTTCTCATGAAATCTAAAATGCATTGACATAAATCTTGAAAAGAAAGTACTAGTAGATTCACCTTCTTGTTTGCGAAGATTTTCGATCTCATACCTCAACTCTTGATAATTATAATCCTTATGCACATCAATAAACATATCCATGAAATGTTTCCATGAATGAATGGATTTAGCTGGTAACATTTCAAACCAACCTCGAATTCTTCTTTTGAAAGTGACAGTAAAAAGACTGCAAATCTTACTCTCACACACTATACGATAATGGTTACAAATATCTATAAATTCAGTGAGATGTTTCAAAGCAGTCATTTTACCTTCTCCATCAAAACTTAACCTTTGCAAGAGATTTACTGCACTTTTAGAAATACCTCCAGCAGGCCTAGGCATGCTGAAAGCATGTTCTAAAACGGGTAATAGGAGCCATTTTTAAAATAGATCAAAATTTAAAAGAAATAGCTCAAAAGGGCTTACTTTTCGATCGGCCCTCCTTCTAGCACCATTTGTTGGCATGATTTTCTGACCTAGGCCAACAAGGAGATTTTTCCCACACAATCAGCTTAAAGCAGCGTCCGGTGTGTTTGGAATAGAAAAACCTCGCAGGTTGTGGTCATGCTACCAACTGAATTTTCTCTTAAGGAGAACTAAAATTCAGTAAAAATCTATCCTAAAGTTATTTCTACCTAAATGAATTTTAAAATCGGTTTCAACTATCTAAGTTATCCTACACTTGCTTTCTGTAACATCCCTCTCGCATACCCTAGATAATTTGTAAATTCTGTCTTGTACGCCCGAAAATATTTTGAATTTTTGTTTATCATTATTGTATGGGTTCTCTGGTGAGGAGCTCAAGGCCAAGGCCCCACCAGTAAAACCTAGAAAGCAATGGGAAGATAGATCCCCTATCGGGAGAGACTTACATAAGTCTTTTAGGAACTTCAACTTTTGATATAACCTACTCATAGATAACTAACCCAGGAGAAGGTGAGAAAGAGAATAATCAACACCATGCAAGTAAATGAATGGCTCTACAACTTAAAAGAAGGAAACATATAAGTAACCTTAGTAAGCGAAAGGTCATGGCATAATATACTTATAAAATTATGCTACTCCTTGATTGTTGGAACTTGTTATGGGAAGCTCACATGATATATAAAAGGCCTAAGGTTATCCAACCTTTAAATAGGGCAACTCCAAAACAAGTTGAAGAGAAGTTAAAAAATAAATCTACTTGTCTCGCCTTAAGTGCATCCAATGTCAAGTGGGTTTCCCCTCGAACTCATATGAAGTAACTCAAGCTTCATATTAAATATATATATATATATATATTTTAAGCATCTTATAGTTAAGAAAAGATGAAGCACTTCTAAAAAAGATTTAACTCCACGATTGATTCTCAAAGAAGACAACGAGGGTGAGATAATAAGTACAACTTCTACATATCCAAATCAATGCTACCATTGGTGGATAAATTTGCCTAGTAATATTGGCAAGACTTATTTTTAAGCTTATACAATAAAAGAGGAAAAACAAGTTTTGGGAAGGGTTTGGCCATTTATGGAGAAAATGGGTGTTTTTCTCCAACTTCCTATTAATATAAGGGAAAAAACCACACCCAATGCTAGATTAGTGGGGAAGCATGGAGATTTTTGCATATCTTTATATTTAGAAAAATATGAAGTTAGGTGGTATCTCCATCATTATGGGGATATTCTTTCCATGACCAACTCCTCGAAATCAGCCGTGCCGCTAATTTTGTGGGATTTTATTGTAAGAAAATATCCACATGAGGTAGAGGGCTTTAATTAGCAAAGGCACGATTTCTTTGGGGAGGAATGGGATTTTAAGGGGATCTCTGCACCTGCTAAAGGGGAATGAAAGCTAAATTATTTTCTGATCCATTCCTGGAGAAGGGAGAATTGGGGAAATGCAGGTTAGGGTTGCGATGGAAATTTTGTCCAGAGAAGAAAATTGACCCCATTCCCTTTCGCTTGCGCTCCTGTACTTAGCGACTTGATCCATAATACCTATCTTGGAACCAGCATGGATTTCATCATCGAAGGTGCCTTGGGGCTCAGGAAGCATCTAGTTTTTATGACTGTGAGTCGACCCATAATCGCGATTCTTTTGACGACATCTTCATTCTGGTATGCGCCACTCCATCGTGGGTTTCTCCAGTTCTTTACAGTCATGTATATATATTCTATTGCTGGTGTTTGTTATAAGAATGAATATATATATAGTGTCATGAATATCGCTGGGCACATTATGGGTTGTTGTACCATGCCTGAGTTTAAATTAAATCACAACCGCGATCATGTCTCTACGACTCAGGTCATGGGAGCCTGAATATTGAAACCCTACGATTTACTTTTTTAGTATTCTTTGGGAATAGAACACCTTAGAGACTGCTTGATAGGAAACATAATCCTATTTAAGCTTTATCTTAACTTGGCCTGTGGGGGTTCTAATGATAGATCCGTGTCTACGTAAAACTGTAACTAAGAGGAACGCTTTCCCTACCTCAAGAAAATAGGATTCCTCCCTTATTTTATTCTCGTTTAGCCGCAGAACTCCTATCAATTGCCACAGGTGCAATTATGCCATACTCAAGTATGCGCCTTTATGTGTCACGCCTCCTGGGGCATCCTGACGATTAGTTAGATGCAATATGGTTTTCTTTCATGTGCCGATCTGAATGTGGAGGGATGAATACTCTCCTTAGTGAGAATCGATAGAGTTCTTCCTGGTGCTACAAATAGCATTTCATGACAGCGAATGTCTTAGGGTTGAGATCGTAGTAGTTGTGGTTTGAAAGAACCCATTATATTGGTAAAACGTTGTATTCCTGATCGGATAGAAATTCTTCTGTAATCACAGCATGTGTTAGTTAGACCAGAACCCTGCAATATCTTCACAATGGAAGCCGCACTCTTGGAGGAGATTTCTTTATATGTTGACCCTAGATTAGAAAACGTAAGTGTGAAATAAAGCGTCCATACAATATCTCTGAAAGGGCCTTTGCTGAGGATGTACTAGGAAATAGTATTTTAAGCATCCACTGGCAAACAGGTTATGGGGAAGTTGGGTGCTTACACATGGTGATTAACTGTTAATTTGTGGTTTGCCTGATCGGTAAAATAACCCAAAGTTTTCATGTTGAAGAATTCACAGCTACAACAGGCTGGCAAAGGAGGGTGTTCTTAATATTCGTTTGTCTGATAAAATGGTAGCAAGAGTTTTATTATCATTTTCTTAGTTATGTTCTGGCAAAGTTCATGGGCATACGGTACCCGCGTTGTTGGTGGTAAATATCATGCGAGGGTGCTGTTAGAGGTCATTTTGCATGTCATAGTTTGAGAGAATTAAAACCAGGGCTAGTTGTTTTTAAAGATATTTTAGTGTAAGAATAATCCATGCTTGTGCATAAAGATTTGATAACCAGTGCATGGGTTTTATGGTCCTTCACAGTGTTTCAAACCTGGTTTAGGCTGAATCTAATCCTTTTGATTTAAAGAGATTTCCTAAGCAAGTATTTTCTAAGTTTAGCAATAGCTTAGAACAGCTCTTGTAAATTTAAGTTTACAAGAATAGAAACCATGAGGTTGCGGATTGTAATTCTTTTATGTGAATGAATATTACATGAGATAACGGTTTGGTGGACGTAGCCCACGGATTGGGCGAACCACGTACATTGGTCTCGCCTCTACGTGTTCTTGTTGTGATTTATTTCTGTGCTTAATGTGTTTTATCTTATGAGGTCTTGATGAAATTTGTCTTACGTGTTTTACGTATCTCATCCAATGGGTATTGGCCAAATTATCTCTTAGACTCGATCTTATGTGCTCCAAATGCGTTAACCAATGTTATAGCTAATACAATGGTGCCAATAGCC
>LPNX010181220.1:48344-66674 GCA_001517045.1 Pseudotsuga menziesii | reverse complement strand
AGTGAGCACCCAGGGGAGGTGTTAGGCTCTAAAAATTCTATTAAAATGTAACACATAGATTCTAGTGAGCACTAGGGAAGGTGTTAGGCTTTGAAGCAGAGCTTCCAGTGAGCACTAGGGACGATGTTAGGCTTTGAAGCAAGACTTCTAGTGAGAACTCAGGTGAGGTGTTAGGTTTTGTAGTGACATTATTTGAGAGATTCCAATATCTTTGCAGGATATACACCCGAGATTCGTAAAAAGATGATGAAGGGTATCACCCTTGTATCATATAAATAAATATATATAGGTTGAGAAGGCCTGCACGTGAACTAGTAGTTCCATGAGGAGATGACCCTCATGTATGTATATATGTGAGTGTGTGTGTGGAATAAATTTTGAAAGAATATTTCAACCAAGAAATGATCAGAACATCAATGACATATAAGAGGTATGTGTGTGAATATTATTATTTTTATTTTATGTACCCTGATGTGATGCAGGGTGAAGCATTGGCTGAGAAATTATATATAAGGTGAATCCTCATGTGATAAATGTGATAAAAGAATTGTTTCTATATGCATTGGTAATGCTTTTGATTAGTAAATGTTTCAGAATATGATAGAGTTATGGTTATGCACATGTTATGTTAGTCTCACATGATTAATCACGTTGTGAAGTACAATGGAAAATCTTAAAGAGTAAACTACCATACAAAATGTATGGACGTTGTTCTTAAAAGTGGCAAGCCATGTTCCATGAATGGAAATGGATGAATGATTTTGTCATATATTATATTTTTTATATATGTCATGTATCATTGACAGGCGTTGCAGGTACATCTTTGGGGTAAAATTCATTTAGAAGAGAGTAGTAATGTGAAGCAATAATAATATGATGCAAAAGAATTTGTTATTTATGTTTCTATTAATTTGAGAAATCATGTTAATGCATTTGTTTTGTGATAAATGTTGGAAATAGTTTTCCATGTTTGTGTAAAGAACAGGTTGCGGAATACAAGAAGCATTAAAGACAAGCAAAGGTATATAAAGCTTGATAATTGCAAGGGAAAATGTACATTGAATACAAAAGATTGAAAGATACCCACACCATGTACGGTGTACTTTTAAGGGGGGCTGTATGTAACATCCCCAATAAAAGCATTGTAAGTAAAATCATTATAAGTTAATTCTATAAAATATCAATATGAATGATTTATATCAATAAGCATTTTGAGGAAGAAATATAATAATCTTTCAATCTTGATTATAATATAAGGATTAAAATACTGATACAAGTGGGATTAAGTATATTTTATATTTAAAGGAAAGGTAAAAGATTAAATGCTTGAAAATTTATTTATATTTATATTTTTGTAAAAGAAAACATAGAAAGAGGAGGAGGAAACCATTAGGATTCATGTTTAGAGATAGTTCGACCCCACCTAAGAAAATCCATACATTTATCTCGAAGGAAACGATTAGGTTTGGCTTTCCGTTTATTTTATTTGAAGTTCTTGGAGGGAGGCCAAGATGAGGAATGGAATCTTGTTTCCACGATGGTTCCATGCAGGTAAGGGACTAAGAGGATACCTAATCATATCCGCTAAGGAAAATCCCTCTCTAGAGGAAGTCCAACCTTGATAATGGAGAGGTCGGTGTTAGATGATGGCCATGTGATAGAGAAGGCTTCAACTGTTCAACATGGACAAAATAATGGGGAAATTTGCATAGGCTGAAGAAAGGGAAGATTTATACTTTAAAGGAAGAGCTAAGTAGAGGAAGCCATGCACAGGTTCAACCTTTTTATTGTTTACAAGTATTCAAGCTCTAAGCCATTGTATAGAGCTATGGATTTTTAGGTTATCATAACATCAAATGATTTTTTGTCGGTGGGTTTCCTGTGCATAGATTCAAATCGTCTAGTTATTTTTTATTTAACCAATATCTTTCTTGTTAGAAAAATAGTCCTTTTGATATGTCCATTCCTTTTGGTGGCTTGATCAATACATTTAGTGCTAGAAAGAGAGCTAAGCTCTCAGTGATAGCCCCATTAATCCTTAATTATGTGTGTCATTGCTGGAAAATGTCATGAAGTGACTGAGCGGTCTTTGAAGAATCGACCCCAAACTTGTTAAAGATGTCAGTTTATGTATTGATGAGAGAAATGCGTTATGGTTGACAACCCAAGAGACTTTGTTGGTTGTCTTTGAAGGAAAAATTGTTTCTATTTTCAGTTTTTAGGTAATAAATGAACAATTTTATAGTAAGGAGAAACTCCTTTGTTGATATTTATCCACAGTTAGATAGCCTCTTCTGGAGGCAGAGAAGATCCATTTTTATTTTTATTTTATCTTGTTGGTTTTCACTAGATTAAGTCTTGCAATCTCCATGAGAGAATTACTCCTTCTTACACTAACAATTTTCTCTTAATTTTGGACAGAGGGCTACCCCTTTAGATTCCATGACTCGATAAACTAGATTAACGACCTTCTAGCTAAATCCTCCTATCATGAAGGTACAACATTCACTGAATCTCTTTTATTTGCAAGTATCCTGTAAACTTGTTACAAATGGTTGAGATTTGTATGTATTTCGTTGCTTTCCAACTAGAGGGTTCACATCATGATGAGATCCCTTCACTATTTAAACTCCTATATATACCTTTTTCTCAGCCTATTGTGGAGATCCATCACCCTTTATCTTGCTATGCATAGAGAAAGGGAAGAGGCAAAGGCGTGTAAATTACCCCGTTCGTTACTTTACACATTGTTTGGGTATTTTTATCTTTGAATTTTACTTGTTTTGGGTTAAGGGACACAATCCTTCTATGTTGTAAATTTTATATTATAATACTATCCAAGATAAAAAAGAGTGCTTATACACTCTCATGTAAGGCGTAGACTACCCTTTATACTTTTAGTTGTGTTTGGATGTAATTTTCTTAACTAAAATTAAGTATGAAGAGAATCCGTGAGGCTTAATTATTGAATCAATGAACCTTCTTAATGTATATAAATAATCCAAATGAGGCTCAGACATTTTGTTTCCCTGGGTTTAATGGGAAGTCATACTAGTAAGAATAGTATATGTAAGAGTATTATATAGAAGAATGGCTTAGACCCAACCTCGTGAACTTTAATGTTGGAACTTTCATTTTATATTGGATAAAGAATCAAATATGATGACAAATAATAGTTAAAGTTGGAACATGTTGTATTTGGTTATTCTATGATTAAGAAGAGAAGCCTTGTGATAAGACTGTAGAGTGCCTTGAAAATGTTCTTTGTAAAAAGCCCTTGAAAAAAAGGAAAGTAAATCGTAGTGGATGTGTTGCAGAATTGTAACCTTCCTTCTTGGTTAAAAATAATAAAAAGATTAACAATTTTTGATGGATGTAACCCCTAGTTGGGGTGAACCACGTATGTTGGTTTCTCTCTCTTGCATTCACATCTTATGTGTTTTTATTTCTGCAAGTTGACCTAAGTTAATGCTTTGAGAAATCTTGTCATTCTAACAAAATACTCTTTATTTAATTGTACACAATGAATGAGATTTGAACCATGCTATCTAAATATACATGATAAGACTTTGCACACAAGAAGCATACGAATATCATTAATGATTGCTAATCAATATGTGTTTTTCATTATATATATGTGAAGATTAATAAATGATGATTAGTAGGTGTTATTCATTATATATATGTGATGGTACAATGAGCCATTAAATATTCTCTCATAACAAGCATACATTTAAGTATTGATGTGTGGAACCTACTTGGGAAGTTAAATGGTCCAATACCCTTGTTTAATATTTTGATTTAAAGGTAAAGAATTAATACATTGCAAGAGATTATTAACACGATACTTGATTATTGTAGAGTATTAGTAATGCTTCAAATGTATAGAGGATGAAGTATGGTGGAAATATTTAACATAATATTTAAGGTCATGAGTATATGAAGTGTATTATGTTTAATCATTATTAAAGTAAATGAACTAAGAGAAGCTAACATACTTGGGTACTTGGAAGATGTTTAAGGAAACCTAAATTCTACCCTGTTTCCCAAATTAGTAAGGTGGAAGTTGGGTATGTTACAAATGGTATTAGAGCCAGGTTGACAACACTCAGACCTAATGGAGTCATGTGCATAAAGGTATGTCGTGAACTTTGCGAAGAAGTGATTATTCGAATACGAGATTTTATGGTTACTTATTGGCATGCATACTATAGAAATAATATTTTTTTAATGTTATTATCACCAAAGTACATGAACTAGTTCGCTTATAATCATGTGCTTGGATGTATGAAGCTAATTGCATGACCGAAATGCAAAAATAAATGTATGAAGGGTGAAGTTTTGTCTGAAGATCGACAAGGTGATATGTTTGATTTCATTAGATTGTAAACATTTGTGAATGTGAAAATGAATACATTACCATGCTAATAGTAGCTTTAATTGGCGTACCTATGTAAAGAAACACTTATTCTATTTTATATGCATAATGTTGAGTAAAGAGAAAGTTACGTATAGCTTCCTGAAAATTTTGTGAGGAAAGTTGAGTGCATGGTACTATAAAGATAGTGATAGCATTAAAATTTTAATGTCAATTCATGCTTATATACAATAAGGTATGAATTTATTTTAAGGTGTAAGTCAATTAAAAGTAATTACGACTAATTTGTCGAGAGAGTAATTCATTGAGATTATACAAAAGAATATCTTGTTTCATCAAGAGTTTAGGAGCATTCAAAATAGTATCTTTCTATTATATTTATAGTTTGATTTACGAGATGATGATGGAAATAATATCTAGCGAGAAATTGCGAGTAAGGAATGTAGGTACACATGGCTACATGAAACACCGTTGAATGAGGATTTGTAAAATAATTGAAAGCAAAAGATAAATTCCATGATGGCAAAATGTAACATCTAGAATTAATATGATTCCTTGATTATTAAGAAAGGTTAGCAAGATGTTATCATTTGATTAAACAATCGCATTATGGAAAAACATAGTTTAGATAACTTGATATGCCGAGAATATACTCTGTAAGAAGTTTTGAAATTTTCTATTGAAATCCTTGAGTATGGTAACCGTAGCATTTTTGGGAATGATTAGTTGTATATATGACATATTTGTGATAAGGCAATTGATTAATAGAATTTTTGAATGGTTTGTAAATACATAGATACTAGAAGTATCAAGTTATGCAAAGTGATAATGTGTTGTTTAAACATGTTGGATGTGTAATCTTGTTACTTAAGTATTGGAAGACTTAGTTAAATATGACTCGATGTTGAGTGGGTAAGCTCTGGAGCATCCGAATTATTGAGTTACCATGTTGATATGGTGTTGATCCAGTGGGATCAAGAACATCAAGAATGTTCATAATTATTAAAAGTTTGATTTGATGTGTAGCTAGTAGGCTCTCGAACATTGAGTATAATCAATGATGATTATGATATTTCATGTATTCAATAGTTATTTCTGAAAAAGTATTAAATATTTGTCATTCTGGTTGACATGCCTCGAGGTTATTACAAGTAATGAGGCATGGCATTTCCAATAAGATCATAACTGAAGAACCGAACATGAATATATAAAACCTGCGATAAGAAAAATAAATTTAATACAACTAATGACTAAGCAAATAGAATTATAAAACTTGAAAGCTAACCATGGGGATGCCCTGGGTTATGAGGCTCTTAAACTTCTTAAATTTTTTTATTATACTAAATAGATATCTTTAACACAAAATATACAGAATTAACTAACCAATGAAAAGAGAAGAAGAAATTGGATAATAAAATGTGAATAAGCAAGAGAAACTGAGTTTGATGTTGAACTTGTTGGCTCTAAAGCACCTAAAATGTTTAGTCTCATTATGTATAATTACAAGATGTAATAAGACATGAAAAAAGTAAAAATGTCTTAAAATGTTAAAATAAATTTATATTTATTTTTTTCCATTTTCTCATCTTAATATGATGTAGTTTTTTTTAAAATACAATTTGAATTGATGATTTTTTACTAAATAAATTTAGATTATTCAATATCAACATTTAATATTCAAGATTTCATTAATTCAAAATGTTTAGAGTACAACTTCAAAAACATTATAGGAAAATACATTTTAAAGAATACACATTTTTTAAGATTTTTTCTTCCATATTGGAACTAGCAACCTCAAGAAGGACAAGAACTACTCAAACCAATGCACCAAACCAAGCCCCTTAAAAGGAGTATGGTTGGATATTGTTAAGAGAACTACCACCCTCCCATTAGCAACAACTTATGTGTCCACGTGTGGAAACCAATGCTTTGCCTATTATCCATGCAAGAGATTGGAACTAGCGACCTCAAGAAGGACAAGAAGTACTCAAACCAATGCACCAAGCCAAGCCCTTTAAAAGGAATATGTTTGGAAATTGTTAAGAGCACTACTGGCCTCCTATCAACAACGACTTATGTGTCCACAAGTGGAAGCCAATGCTTTCCCTATTATTCAGGAGGGAGATTGGGACTAGTGACCTCAAGAAGGACAAACAATACTCAAACTAATGCACCAAGCCAAGCCCTACATAATGTTAAAGATAACTTTAAACTTGAGTTTAGTGCAGTGCTAAAATTTTATGTTCAATTTCAACTGTGTTGTGGAGAGGAAATTGACAATCTTGATGCATGTAGTAATTTTTCAACCCATAAAAATGAAATTGAAGGGTTAAAAGGTTAAGAAACTACATACCCACCATTTTCTCATTAAAAGTGTATGCCATGGCCTAACTTCACATAAGGGAGCAAAGTGTATCTAAATCTATGATATGAGAGTGAATTTGTGAAGAGATTTTTTAGTAGAAGATTCACAATAGAAATTATTTTTGGTAATTGTATATGAGTCCCTTTTATTATTAAAATTACTCGAAATTGTTTATTTTCATTTTGATGTCTTTAATAGTTAACTCTCTCATTTTTCATTTATTATTATTATTACTAAAATTGTTATTTAAATTGATGAAATCATTTTTTTTAATATATAAACAAAATTAAATTAGGGGATAGGATTCATATGTGGGGCAAGGACCAAATGTGAATACATGGAGTGGTGGGGGTAGACCCCAATCTTGGAAAAACTAGCTATCATAAATGGTTTATAAAAGTACTTTATGTAGAAGTCGTTGTGAATATTTTCATGTTTTTAAAATTATTTATCACAATTTGTTTTTCGACATTTTGAAACAAAATGAATATTTTTAAATTTGAAATTTCATTTTAAGTCACATCCACTTTAAGTCACATCAATATTTTCCCATTGGACCTAGTAAAAAATACACTATGGCTAGACAACTGGAACTTTGTGGATGACATGGTATCAATTTGGATTTGTCACACCTCAAGACCAATATGGTTAGATAGAGAACACACCAAAGTATATGTGATAAAAATTTGGAGGAAAAAATAGCTCAAGAACATAGAAAATTAAGTCACACAAACTTGGGTGCCTAGTATTGATGTTTCTAGTATCGATGTCTCTTCTCTATGAAACATCAACATTTAATACTCAAAAGGTTTGGAGTACACTTTTTATAACTTTAAAAACATTATAGGAAAATGTATTTTAGAAACCATACTTTTTTCACAATAAATTAGCGAAATACAAACACAAATATTTATAATTTTTATAGATTTGATAATGTACAATTAGTTTAAATTTGTATGTTTTAAATTCCACATTTTTTTCCTAATATATGTAGTAAGTTTTATTATATACATTTTATATAAAAAATATTTCATATATAACCAACACAAACATAATGTTAATAATCAATTTTATTACCCAATAAAAGCATGAAACTGATGATGTTAAGAATGCACATGTTAACATACAATAAATCATAGTGAAAATACTCATCAAAATTAGAAGAAACAAGTTATTGTTGAGATAGTAATCACATTAGGGTGATGGTATTCATCCTTGGGCATCAACCTCCATCCATATGATGCAGGTTTTGGATCATATAGAATCAACCATTGTCTATTATATCCACGCTTGATATCCTTAGGATGCTTTGGCTTAGAAATAGCTAATGGAACAATCAAAATATTATTGAAATGTGTGACTTCAAAGGATTGTGGTGGTATCCAACCCTTCGGGGACCTTGGTTCTCATGAACTACCCATCTAACTCTTTGTTGAAAGAGACAATGAGCATAAGCTTGGGAATGAGTTCATTATGCCAAAAGTTTGTCAACTAGCATGAGTGCTCCATGTCCATCTCGAGCTTCTTATTTATACATGAATCTACAAGTGGAGATGGGAAAATACTAGGGATCCATCATGATAAGTAAAATACTTACAATCAATTGTATTTTAAATATGTATTTATTCGTGTGTTCCAAATATGATACAACATGGCAAGCTTAGTAATTTTATGTGTTGTGGGAAATTCAATGACCCATGGGAGGGTATATCTTAACATAGTTGAAAATCTCAAATATGGAGGACAAGTGTAAGTAACTATAGACATGAAGGCCTTATCTCAAATAGATGCAGCAAACTAAAATGTTTTAAAATAAATAGTTACTAGTCTCATTCTTTCCGCAAAAGGAACATTTGGGTTGTGGTCCCTAACCTATAATATATTTATATATTTGATTTACAAAATAAAATGTGCCATACTTTTGTATGCAAATTTGGAGAAATATGATATGCAAATTTATTAGTACAACAAACACGTGTAACTTGTTTGTTGGAATTGATGAACACATAGTATGATCATGACAACCCTAAAAACCCTTGTTGGATTTGTCCCTACTTTGAGGATTGCAAGGACTCTTTGATTCATTTGGTTTTCTATCAAAACGATACACAACTCAATGTTTCTAATTGTAAGTTTTCATTGAAAAAATCAAACAATTTTGCTCACTAAATCATATGAGCAAAACCTTTTTATAAACCAACCAACAAAATCAACCTCTTATTTGAAATCTTTTCGAGGTGGACATGTTTTCAGTAGCATGATATCTTAAGTTTTTTCTGGGTGCTTTATGACTTTAACTTATGAACTTGGTTAAAGAAAATTAAAATATGTTAATGATATATTTACTTAGCATTAGTTTGGAAGTAATTCTAAACATTAAATGTTTGTTTTCTGAACTCTATAATGCAAAAAAATGAACAACACGAATTTTGCTCTGGAAGGCACTACTTTTGTTCGAGAAGTCACCACCTGGACTCCTTTGCTTTGGACATTGCTACACTTTCCATGACACTAATTTTCATGGCCTTCTCTACACTTTCCACATCACCCACATTGTTTTTCACTACCTTATATACACTTGCCACAACATTGATACCATTCTTCACCACTTTTCGCTTGCAAATAACAAGCTTCTTTCCTTTCCCCTAGTTGTTCTCGCTACTTTTGTTGTTGATTTGTTTGCTTCAATGAAGGCATAGGTGGGTGCTAAGTGAGGCATTGGATTGTATGCCTCTACCTTTCACTTTTTCTTTACCTCTACAACATTAAACACTGCTATTGGTGCTTAAATGGAAGTGGTATGAGGCGAGGGATGTTGAATACATAGGCTCTTCTCCATTTTCAAGAAGAATCTGCATAAGGCTCTTAGACACCAAAAGTTGGATCGTGAATTTTTTCATTACATCACCAAGTTTTCATAGACATATTTTTGTTTGAATTTTGTATGCTTGATATTCTGATATGGAGCATCTAGTAATGCTTAATCTTTGAGACCACCAATGCTAGTGCCTACAATTACATCAACATAGTCAATTATTCTAGAGTTTATACCATTTAATTATTGTATCATTAGTTCCCATAAAAGTATCAATATTGATTCCAAATCAGAATGAGATTTATTCTTATTATTCTCATGGAATAAGTGTGGAGAGCGATATTAGAAAATAGCTAAAAGAGAGATGGATTGGCATTATTGTAAGCAATGAAATGAAATTCTCTACATGTTACTTCTATCTCAAACAATTCCTTGAAAAATATTTTCATTAATCATGCAGGTATATATTTAAAATTTTCAACCATTTTGATACATTTTGGTACTAATTATAGCCATACCTATAAGCAAGTCAATACAAGACATCTTGAACAAAATTTAAGAGAAGCATGAATTACCATCCCGACAACTTGATCTAGTTTACGGCCTTTGTTCTACGGGTTGAATCAACATGTCTATCTGTTCCACTAATCAACTAGTATGTTTGTCTACCCACATACTATGCTCGACTCTTTTCTTTCTTGAAAGGAACCCAACCACATGATTGATAAACTACTTCCTAGCATACACTAAAGCTTCCCTCCCCCAACTTTCTCTTGATTTTACTCTTTTATGATCCCTCTCGATGGTCTCCGATGGGATCCCAAAGAATTAAAAGTTGCACTTATAATAAACTTGTAAGTTTTTACCTCTAGAGTCGATCCTCACACTTAATCAAAATAGTTTGGAGTAAACAAATCAGTGCAAGAAGAACCTAAACATGCCCCCACACACTGCCGGAGCATCAATCATAACCTAGATAACATAATTGAACAAACAAATGGTGATCGCAGGATACTTATTTGGATATTAAGTGGTTCTTGCACATAAATGAAAATGAACATTTATGATAAAACACATACCTAGATGCACAATTGAAGACATGTCAAGTCGATCCCTCTAGTTATAGATATAGGCCAACTGCGCCATCTATATAATAAGAAGTTATTTCATGTAGCCCCAAGGGTTAGCTCAATTGGTAAGACGTGCGCACACTCTCTCGGTACGGGGAGAGGTCACGGGTTCGAGCCTTGAGTCCTTCGGGGTTAGGCCATCTGTGAGGATGGCCGGCGGTTTACCACCTCTACCATCCACATAGTGGGGAAGTATTGCTGGGTTTTCCGTGGAGATTTCCTCTAGAAAAAGAAGTTATTTCATGTATCAACAACGAGTGAACTAAACCTTTATCTTTGCAAAGGATATCCCTTTTTGTATTCCTCCTCACTTAAATCCAAGCTTATTTTTTGCTTCGCTAAGTACCACACTTGGATACCATAAAGAGAGGAAATTAACATCCCTTAATCGTCTCATATGAAGTCTTGGGAAATGAGGAAGGTACTTGTAGCGAGGAAGCCCCTTATTTGTATATTTGTCTATTTGTAGGTGTTCCAACTTACTACCCATGAAGGGATTACCCGATTCCATGGTCTCTCATAGAGCTAGTTATTCATAGTGATGAATTGACAACCCACTTTTTAGTTAGGGCATGGCACAATTTTTTTTAACTGATAAACAAATGATAAAATAGAGACAAGTATCCATGCAAACTACAGGCCAAGGACAACTAGTTTGATCGAGGTAGCGGAAGGGAATCTAGTCTTATCGAGTTTTCCTCAAACCAACCAAAGGGCGGGCTCAACCTTTAGTCATTAGTATTAATGAATAAAATAACATGACCTTGAGTCCCGTAACTTTCCTCAGTGGTACCAATCCTGGTGGATCGAGTTTATAGTATGGAGAGGGCGCCACGAGGGTGCATACACCTACTGTGGTAACAAACCACTAGAACAAACATCCCTGGAAAGTCAAGAATGAGAGAACAAATTGGGACGAAATAAGGATGGAACCTTGGTGATAGACCATTTAGCATTGCCTTGTACGCATGGAATCCACGTGTTTATATTTTCATAATCAAAGATAAGATTAAGACATGTCAAACACAACTTAATCTATCAAGGATTTTCTAAACACTAGGGGATTTTGCAAAATGTGTTTAATACGAAATTTGTTCTTTTTAAGTTTGTTTTCTTTGAAGTCAATTGAGTTGTAGTTTCATTACTTGCTTGATAGTATTTATGTGATTTGATATTTTTTTAAACTAATATTTAAAGATTACATTCTTTAAAGCAATATCATTGAGTGGTAATGGGCATATGCATCATTACTGAATGATCGATTAGGTTTGAACAAAGATTATAACCCTCTTGCATTGAAAAATTATTGACCTCATATGTCATGTTGTATGTCCATAAAAAGAGTCTTAATCCATGGAGTTTAATAAGCACCCCATAGTGCAACATTTATTTCTGTGGGGTTGTGAACCGTTGGATTTGATGGTTGGATCAATCCAATGGTTCACAACTGCAACATTAAATGATGCACTATGGGGTGCTAATTGAATGCCCTTAATTCATTGACCCACACACATTTACTACACGTGTTAAAAAAACAAGATCACAGAACAATAACATAAAAATAGATGCAGAAATAAACACATAAACATAATACAAGAGAGACACCAATATAACGTGGTTCACCCAACATGGGCTATGTCCACACATAAATTGCTAGTCCTTTCTATTGAACTTGCCAACAAAATGAAGGGATATAACCTGCAGCACATCCACTGCAACTTCCTCTTCGCTCTCTCTCAGTATCGTATTCACCATATAATACAACCTAAACCAACCACATAAAGATAGACACGCAATGTTTACGTGGAAAACCCAAACCCGGGAAAAACCACCATAACAGATCTATTATCTCCCTTGGCCTAAATCAACCAAGCCAGGCCAAGTGATTTATTCACCGCTCACCTCCAGTGGTTCGGGTGCCCAGGTGCACGATGGAGACAACAGTTCAATTGAATGAATCGAGCACAATTATGGTAGAAGCATATTAGGAATGAACACATCAGGAAATACACTACACGCACAAACATATACATGTTGGGTCGCAAAAATACCAGATTTTATTCATCTTTCATATATCATTTGTCACCTTATTCCTATTTTATCCTTCCATAAAACCATTAATATCCACCACTTTGATATTACATATGGGTTTATATTACCATTTTCCAAATTATTTGTTTTGAGTATTTTTAAGAGAATTCTTGATTAAATATTAGAAATTAAGATATTTTTCATATATATCTCAAATATTTGTGTGAGCTTTGTAATGTAGGGATATTTGAAGCTTTCAACCAAGGAGTATTCAAAAGCTTCTCGAATGTTTTCTCCATCTTTTCATGATTTAAAGGAGATAATCCAAGCTAATTTCAAGGAGAGGATTATGAAAATATGTAGATAATATCTCATCCCATATTTGTTTTAGGATTTGAAGGGATAAGTTGAGAGAAAAGTGCGTATGTTGGAGAGTTTTGAGGGATAAGTTGAGAGGAAAGTGGATTGTAATTATGAGTATTTTATCTTGAATTCATGTATAAATAAGAGGGCTCTCTAGTGGTGTGGAAGTAGAGAAATAGTTAGTTTATGTCTTTTGCGAGTTAGTCATAGAGTGGATTTTTGATTGTTATGTAATGGAGATGATGCTTTAATGCAAATCCTTTTACTCTTTCTTATGTTAATTTGGATTTCTTTCTTATGAATTGTTAATATACATTTTCAGTGATTTCTTTCTTATGAATTGTTAGTATAGATTTTTCATGAGCTCATATTTATTTATAGTTTGTCATTTATAGATTATATTTCCCTTGTTTAATTTCAGTCTTTCTTTACCAAGTTTAATTAATGCAATTTCACGCTTTTCGAGGTTAGATTTATTTTCAAACAGTTTCCTATTTTCATAAATTAGATTCAATTTCAGTTGTAGAATATGTTAGTATCACTTCGATCCTGCATATATGTTGCTTGCGCTTCTAAGTTTATGATCTCTCCGGGTTGACAATTAAATCGTTGGATATGTTATAAATTGTTTAATATTTTTCACCAACATTTCAACGCCGTTGCTGGGGAGGTGCTAAAAGGGATTAGAGTTTAGATAAGTAGATAGTTCATTTTTTTATTATATAGTGAGGGGGAGGGGAGAACGATAAGACGAGAGGTAAGAACCTGCACATCCACTATAGTGCGGTGCCCCAAATCCTTGATGTTCCTTTGTTCGGACAAGAGTGTTTACTTTTTTGCAAAGTGTTTTCTTTTTCTGCAAAAGTGTTCTTTCATTTTCTGCAAATGCGAGTTTGTTTTTATGTAAGTTTTCCTTTTTCATTTACATTTTTGTCGTGTAAAGTTTGGATTGCTTTCATTTTTGGGGCTAGCCTTTATTTCATACTAACTTGCTTTTAATTTTGTATTTGTTCATTTTTTGTTTTATGCTAATTTTTGAGCACTTTTTATTTCGGTTTTTGCACTCGTTTTGTACTAATTCACTTCGTACTATTTTTTTGTTGCATTTGTCATGTACTCGTTTTTCATATCTTTTCTTCTTAGCATTTGATTTGATTTCAGTAAAATGATTTTAGGATGAGCATAAGCTTAGAGAAGCTCACTTAGATCCTAGCAAAAATCGAGATCTCCTCTTCTCTAGAAGAGGAGATCTTGACAATAGTCAAGGATGAAATCACTCGTCCTGAAGCAAACAAGGAAGAATCGACATTTGAACAATCATGCATATCAGATGAAGAACACATGTTCGAACTGGAGATTGAAGAGGATGAAGAACGGATCTCGGGTGATCATCATGCAAACGAAAGCTGTATCAAACAATGGTTCCAAGTAAGTATTAGGTTAGATCAGTCTTGTTTTTATTTTTATTTTGTTAATTTACATTTATAATACCTAGTTCTGCATATTTTTGAATATATTAGATTTCATTTTATAAAATCATATGTGAACATTCTTTTACTTCTTTTACATGTATGGTTTCATTGGAAATTTCACTACACATAATTAATTTTAAATTTTCAGAGAGTAGGTAGGTTCTAGTTTTTATTTTTGCTTTTTGATTTTTGTTTAAGAAATTTTCATCTTTTTGATAATTTTTCTAAGTCTCCCTAGGAATTAAAAATTTTGCAGTGACAATAATTTAAAAAAAAACACAAAAGTATTTCTTCCTAAATTTTCTAAGATTTTTTTTAAAATAAATTATAAAGAAAAACATTTATTCTAGGTATCCTTAAAATTTAAATTTTATATGAAAACAAATTTAAAAAAAAACCTTTAAAAGTTTTGATAGAAATTAAAAATTATTACGACTTATATGTTAAGAATAATTTTAAAATATTTTAAATTATATATGTTAAGAATAATTTTAAAATATTTTAAGAATAATTTAAAATATAAAAATATAAAAAAATTAAAAAATAAAATAAATAAAACAATTTTGATTTTTTTTCTTCCATAGGAATTATTTTGAATGTGTTTATTCGTTTTATATATATATATATGATAATAAAAAATGAAATTTCTAAACATTAATATTCATATATATATATATATATATATATATATATATATATATATTGCATTAAAAATTATAAAATAAATAGAACAAATAGAGTGTTTTCCCTTCATGCTGAAACCTGCAGAAAAAAAAAGAAGTTGTGAATATTTTACGCTTCAGTCTTTCATGCGTAACCTACAAACAAAAACACAAACAACCTTTCATGCGCAACCTGCAAATGCTTCGGCCTTTCACGCTAATTCTGCAAACATAAAACTTTAAAAAAATATATAAAACGATTAAATGATCGACTGATGGTCCGTAAATTAGAGATTCTGAAATGCTAGTAAGTATGCCTATGATTAGAATAGACATGAAGCATGTTAGATGATAAACAGACGTTCAAGGCCATTCATGATTTCCCTTTTAGCTATCATAGGTTGTCGATGAAACGATCCTGCGCGTAATAGAAGATTTTGTGCCTATCTTCTCGTTGAGATTTGATCCTAGGATCCTTTACGTTCCATTTTATTAATTGTTAGCAGCTAGTTGTATCTTTAGTTGAATTCATTAATTCATTTAATCCATGGAATGTATTGAAGGAATGTGAATATCCTGCCACTGATTCTCCATTACACTAGTGATTTGGTGCTTGTTACAACCAAATCATGATTTGGATGCAACAACCAAACCACCCTCCTTCTTAGTATCACACCTGTCTAGTTTAGTGGAGCCATTAACAAACTCACGCAGAGTACAACATAATATCTTTCTTATGAATTAATGTTCTTGCTCTGTGTCTAGGATGCATTCACATGTGTAAAGGCATGCGATTGACTTCCCTTCTATTTTGGGCTTGGCTATTTTTGGATTAAGAGTTCAGAACAATTTAAAATGAAGATGTTTCACTTACGATAGATTGATCGATTGATACCTGGATTTCTCTTCTTGCAAACTGGAAATGATAAAATTTATGACTTGCTTATTTAATGGCTAGACCATGAGGATATAATGCGTGGCTAAACGATAGAACCTGCGGCGGTTATACCCACCTGACGAGATTACTCTGCTTGGCGAAACAAGAGGAACGAACCAAAGAATTCTCAAAACGAGATTTCACAAAATCTAAACAATAAATCATACGAAATGGACAAAGGGAAGTAAACGGAATTCGGCTATATTGTCGGTAGCTAAGACTACCCTAGCACATCTCCGCATCATATTTTGACGATGTCAAAGATATACTATACACTTGAACCTACTCGCGCCTTCCTTCTAGATCCCATCTACATAGCGTTTCTTCTCTTTTTCTACGTCTAACTCGAGCAGACACTCTCTCTTTGCATATCAGACTCTTTGGCATTTACCATAGCTAGCCTGCTTCAGGGGGGTTTAGATCCAGAAAGTAGGATTATCTACTGTGTATATTCCTTAACTTTACAACCCCAACGAAAGTATGTCTTGGCCTTCTCTGTATCTGACTCTGAATATGATCACAAATCTGCCCAATTATTTCCTAAGGATTCCATTAATCAAGCAGGTGCATTTGTCATACAAATCTGTATATGGGGTTTAAACTGATATGGTTACTATTGATGCTTCATATAAAGCGAAATAACCAGAATCTCGAGCGATGGCTAGATGGTGCAGCTCAGTTTAAACCAACAATCAGGGTGTGAATTTGCGTCCAAACACAATTACTCCCACTGCTGTTGATGTTTCCCAATGGATCAATTCAGTTGGAACTAAATATTTTTTCATTGTATCCGATACCCCAAAACTACAAGCTTAATCCAAAATCGAGAGAGATCAAAAGAAACAAATTCGTTGTCCATGTTAGCGAACAGAAAGGACTCAATGAGCAGATTCGACCATCAACATCCATGGAGACAACATGATGGAGGAAGGGTTGTTTGGCACTTGGAGCATGAACGTGAAGAAGTGCCTAGTGAGTTTTCCCTTATTGTGAAACCAAAACAAGATATTCTATGTGTTATAAATTGATATTTAAAATCATATTTACATGTTTTTTATAAGTGATTATCTTTGTTTGAATGGGAGTGACAACCCGAATCATTCAGAAAATTCAATCCCAATCATTCAGAAAATTATGTATGTGCTTCCATGTAAGGGTTCCATAGTGGATTTGTTTTTTTATATAACTCAAGTCTGCCTAATTGTGAATTCATTTTGTAGAATATTTCTAGAGAATGAGTTGGAGAATGACATTATATGCCGAATTAGTATTTAGCATTACATTATTTAAAACACTGCTCAAAGGGTGGCCTAGAGCTAGAAGAAATTGAACCCAAGTGGATGGCGTAAATACAATGAAAAATTGTCCTGGAATGCAAACTGGAATGCCCACAAAGTAAATGCCCTTTTGGAATAGCGTTGGAAGTTATACTTGGAAGAGTTTTTGGTTCAAACTTTGATGCGTTGAGATGAAAATCCTTGGTTCCTTAATTAGAATGTGTTGAAACCAAGCATCAGACAACATATAGAGAGCATCCTATCCACGAATAATGAGCATAGCAACAACGCATATAGAGATCCAAGCATAGTCGAGTAGGTAGAGAGTATTCTAGTATATTAGAAAACTAATTATAAAAACAAATCCCAATAGTACAGCAGCCACAGTTTAACTGTAGCCAGGCATCCCAGTGGAGAAGCAATACAGTTAGCCTAGCCCATCTATGACAGGCATCGAGTGCATTTTAGGTTTTCACTATAACAGTCTGATAAAAAAAAGTCTAAATCACAGTCTATTTTATCTTCTTTGAAATCGAAGGCAACTGCTGTTGCAGCTAAGCCTTCTTCTTGATTTTTATTTTTGCACAGTGGGACCTGGCACATCTTCGGTTTGGGGGAGGTAGGTGTTTGTTCCAATTTTTTTTATGATTTTCATATAAAACATGCCATTTGGAATGTAGTTCTATTTAAAAAGTGAAGGCTCATTCGGTCAGTCATTCCAGACCTCCAACCGCATGATCATTCAGACGGGTATTCGCATGGTCATTAAAACTACTAAACTTATCATAAAAATTCACTTGTTTGCACACTCTTCTCTATTCTAAATCATTAAGATAGTATGTTTTTAGAGAGGTCGACCACTGAAAGGGTTGACCCTCTCTCTATTACTCAATCATTACA
>LPNX010181220.1:30419-46252 GCA_001517045.1 Pseudotsuga menziesii | reverse complement strand
AATTTTATGTTTGTTGCGCTAACTTGTTTTCTCAAGTCACCAAAAAACAAGTTTTGACAAGAAGGGTTGCTACTTTCAGGTTTAAGAGCATTTTATTTATTCTCTTTGACTTTTGTGAAGCACATGTTTTGATGTATTTTCAATGCGCTTATAAGTTTATTGCAGGAAAATGCTAAACTTTTTGCAGGTTTAAAGATGAACGATTGGCATCCAAAAGTTATTTCCAGAATCACAGAAACTTTTCAGAAAAATGTTCCATTGAAAGCTTTAAGAAGTTGAGTTTCCACTATGTATGTCATGACATTTTGCTGGCACAAAGAAGCCTTTCATAAACCAATTACACCATGTCATGATTACTTACCATTTTTCCTTCCAAGCTTATTTGTCATCCATGTTAGAGTCTTATTTTTCGTTGCTTTATACATCATGACTTCCTGCATGTCTACCTTTTCTGAGTCACACACATTTTCCTAATTTTCAGTTCATCTTTTGCCTTATGAATAAAAGCATTCAACCTCATTTCCATGACTAAATTGCTTTGCTTCCCTTGCCATAAAAATTGTTTGACTGTGAGATCTTTTATCTATAGTCCTACCACTCATTATGTACAACTCATGTTGACTGATGTGGGATTTCTTAAGGCCCACCTTTCAACAAGTCTTGCCCCATCGACCTTAGCACACTATCTGGGATAGAGACTAGAGTTCATTTTTAGTACCTTGAGGCTTTCATGCCTTAATGGAAAGTTCTCTTGTTGACAATTATGGGAATACATCAATTTCCCTTAATTGTTAGATTTTGCAAGTGGCTCGACATCAGCTCATTTATTCGCACTTCGCAAGATGTACTTAGGTACCTTGGCACTCATTGACATCAATGGTGAGATTGCCTCGCATTGGTTAATGTCATTCATCAATGGTTGGTAATCCAATGACTTCTTTCCATGCTCGACATCGACACATTTATTCGCATGGTAAGAATTGTACCATTGAGTTTTGTAGGAGGTGAAGACTATATACCTTTCATGAAACCATCAACAGTTTTACATCATCCTTTCAGCCATATGAGAGTACCATAGTTGTACTTTCAGCTCTCATCTTTTACTTCATCCAACCAAGCAGCAGTTCATATTCCTTCACTTCACATTCTATGATCTAGCAGCATCAACCACATTCCTATTGCATAGTTCATTAACTTTTTGGGGTAAGTGAAGGTATGTTCTTTTCTAATCTTTAATCATGCAATTCCTTGGATGCTAGAAATAAATAAATTTGGAAAATTCCCTCACTACATTCCCTTTCTCCTTTTCATAAACATAATACATCTTAAATTGTGGGGGGGCGGGCGGGGGTGGTGTTATTCATTACCATTTTACATATTCATCATCTCATTTACCATTAACCAACATGTATTTCCCAAACTATGCTTTGTAAACATGGCTATATATATTTGCATGATTCATAATATGAAGAAAAGGATTTCTAATGTAAATTGGTGGTTCATCATTTCCAATGCATTATACTTTTAAATCTTATGCATTGCAGAAAAAATACGAGTTAAACGAATGAATGTTGTTAACACAAGAACCAACATTTGTTATATTTATGGTTGTCACACAAGAACCAACCATAACGAAAATAGCTGCCACTCATTTATTTCAAATCATGGAATGATTTACTATTACATACCATCATCATGTAAAGCCTTAGCTACAAAGCCAAAAGTTTTAAAGAGAATCAGTGCATAGTTGCATGAGGACATGCAAAAAGTTAAGTTGGGGGGAATGTTGGGTTGCAAAAATACCACATTTTATTCATCTTTCATATATCATTTGTCACCTTATTCCTATTTTATCCTTCCATAAAACCATTAATATCCACCACTTTGATAATACATATGGGTTTATATTACCATTTTCCAAATTATTTGTTTTGAGTATTTTTAAGAGAATTATTGATTAAATATTAGAAATTAATATATTTTTCATATATATCTCAAATATTTGTGTGAGCTTTGTAATGTAGGGATATTTGAAGCTTTCAACCAAGGAGTATTCAAAAGCTTCCCTAATGTTTTCTCCATCTTTTCATGATTTAAAGGAGATAATCCAAGCTAATTTCAAGGAGAGGATTATGGAATATGGAGAGAATATCTCATCCCATATTTGTTGGAGGATTTGAAGGGATAAGTTGAGAGAAAACTGGGTATGTTGGAGAGTTTTGAGGGATAAGTTGAGAGGAAAGTGGATTGTAATTATGAGCAGGTTATATTGAATTCATGTATAAATAAGAGGGCTCTCTCCTCATTTTGAAAGAGACCTCTCTAGTGGTGTGGAAGTAGAGAAATAATTAGTTTGTATCTTTTGAGAATTAATCATTGAGTGGATTTTTTATTGTTATGTAATGGAGATGATGTCTTAATGCAAGTCCTTTTACTCTCTCTTATGTTAATTTGGATTTCTTTCTTATGAATTGTTAATATAGATTTTCACTGATTTCTTTTTTATGAATTGTTAGTGTAGATTTGTCATGAGCTCATATTTATTTGTCATTTATAGATTATATTTTCCTTGTAATTTCAGTCTTTCTTTACCAAGTTTAATTTATGTAATTTCATGTTTTTTGAGGTTAGATTTATTTTCATACAATTTCCTATTTTCATAAATTAGATTCAATTTTAGTTGTGTAATATGTTAGTATCACTTCGATTCTGCATATATGTTGCTTGCGTTTCTAAGTTTACCATCTCTTCTGGTTGAGAATTAATTGTTGGATATGTTATAAATTGTTTAATACTTTTCACCAACAATACACACAAATAAAATGCAAGAGTTCGAACCAATATATGTTATTTCATTATTGTTGTATGATGCACATTACTCTGCTTATATATTACAATAGTATACATGTTTATATAGAGTGCTGAAAACGCCTGGGTTGTCTTCCCGTTACGTTCGGTTACAAAGAAGTTGGAACAGTTCGAAAGTTCAGAGAGAGACAATCTATCGTAGTCATTTTGATTGGCTGTGTCGACGATGCATGTCAATATGCTGAACCTGTTAAGGTTGTGTTGAGGTTCGGACTTGTTGAAGTTGATGCTGAACCTATCAAAGTTGACAAACAATGCCAACTATCATAGTGGATCATTTAGTACACTTTACAATGGAGCCTCCTCAAGCCTTATAAAGGATTCTTTACATGTAGTATCTTGGGCCAGTTCCATGGGATACAAGAAACCATGTGCCCAAACCATATGCTAGACCTAAATCTCCTTTGACTCATTCTTGAGTCAAGGTTCATCTTAGCAATCCCCCCTTTAAGCTTAACTTGGATATCTCACATAAATCCCCCTATCATCTAGGTCTATCTCTTGACTTTACCAGTGAGTTAGTAGGGATATGCATGCCTTACGAGGTCTTACAACCATATGCCCATTTACATGTAAACTGTAAGGATTTATCCTTACATGTTGATTATTTATTTATAGAGTTATATTTTGATAATTGAATGATGACTTTACAATAGAAATGGCCAAGTATAAATATGGCCTATTGGTAGCGACATGTAATAATTAGTAATTAATTATCCTAAGTAATAAATGCGTTACGAATACCACTCATAATAACCATTTAGGTTTATTACAAGTCATATGGCCTTGAAAAGATTCGATCACGAATCTTGTGTAAAGAGCGCTTAACTTGAAATTCTTAAATGTTTGATTAGTTGTAACTTCACGGGTTTGTTGTGCTTGACAAAATTCCCTTTGAAAAACACATAGTTGTGATCTAAGGTGAAAAATAAACTCTTCCCACGAATAATTGTACCATTGTTTAATAATGATTGAAATAGTTGGTCACATTTCCATTCAAATTTCTTCATGCATATAATTATATAGATAAAACCATAATGACTATAGGAAGTATTTTTCTGAGTTTCCAATATGATATCTTCATGATGAACTTGTGTCGACAAGTTAAACTCTGGTATTTTTGCATGCCTTGGTATCGAACTGATTAATATCTGGAATATAGATTCTTTAGTGTCGATCGATGGATCTTTAAGAATGGTTGGATATTTAGTTACATTTGTTATGCTCTTCTTATATGTCGTGGAAACTACCGACAACTTACTTAATTCAATCTGATTGGTTAAGGATTCTTCATTTCTTTTTTTTGTCGCATACTTTTAAGGATGAAGCCCCTTTAAATGTATTTATTTCATCCATTGGGGTTTGATTAAAAATATTTAAATGATTTATATTCTTGTCTTTATATGACGATCTTGCTTCTGGTTGTTCCTTGGGAACCATTTGATCTCAAACATACTGAATTGCAACAACCTGTAAAACGTTCATATCTTCGTGTGTCAGAGAATCTTCTGAGTTTTCTTCTTCTACGTTGTGATGATTAGGATCGTCTTTAGTAATTCTATTTTCATCGTTGTATCCTTCTACAACTTCAATTTTTTCATAATTGTCATCAATGCTAATCTCATCTTCATCAGTATTTGGTGTTTTATTGTTATGATTTATGAGATCACCATCTTCTTTAGAATTTCCATTGGCATCAAGATTGTCATGATATGCATCTAATTTTTTGTCATTCTTATTTTCAAGTAATTTTTCTTCAGGTTCATTTTGATCTTCTATACTCTAGGTTTTATCACTGTCCTCTACATATTTTGTTTCATTGTCTGTGTTATTGTCTTTATTATCATGTCCTTGGCTTTGGTTTGGGTTATCAGCCAAGCTTACAACCTGACTTTATTTTGGAGTTTCACGAGACATTTTCATTGATTTTATGGTTATGTAAGCTGGACGATTTATATGACTCATTTCCATTCCTTGTATGAAGCTGCAACAAAATTATGGAACTTGTGCATGATTCCGCATCTTATTTTGAGTCGTGTACTTTGAACAATGGTTATGGTTAGGCATTGTTTTTTGTGTCTTGTACTTCAAACGATGGTTCTCATCCTTCTTTATGTATGATGCCCTGAACCTTCCGCGAGGGGGAATGTAAGGCATCAATGTATGTTTTTTTTTGTTTTGGCATAGGTGCATGATTTATTTTTATTTGTCCTTTATCAATATCAACTAAAGTTGCTGCAACAAAATTCTGGAATTTGTGCATGATTCTGCATCTTATTTTGAGTCTTGTACTTTGAACGATGGTTATGGTTAGGTATTGTTTTTTGTGTCTTGTACTTCAAACGATGGTTCTTATCCTTCTTTATGTATGATGCCCTGAACCTTCCGCGAGGGGGGATGTAAGGCATCAATGTATGTTTTTTTTTTGTTTTGGCATAGGTGCATGATTTATTTTGAGTTGTCCTTTATCAATATTAACCAAATTTTTTTCCCGTTCTTCTGTGCTTGAAAATACACATGGCATAATTGCTTCTTCATCTTTACAACGACTTGAGGAGTAGGACACATGCGCCTCAGATTGTTCCTTGTTCACATGCTTCTTAGATTCTTCTTTTGGCCGTTGTATTATCAACATTTTTAACTCTTCAGCTAATTCTTTTATGTCTTCATGAAGAGCTTGGGCTGCAACGTCGATATCCAATATTTTTGCTTCAATCTTTGTGGTTTTTATTTCTTTAATATTCCCATTTAAATCCTTTTTAACTTCTTAAGTTGTTTTTTTTTTTTTAAACACCATAAACGCCTACATCGAAGACCATTTTGTCTTGTACAAAATCTTTAATTTTTTGAATAATAATAATAATAATTAATTAATATATTATTTATTACTATTGTTTTTATAAACTATATATATAGTTTTTTGGGGATTAAAATATTATAACAATAATTATAATATTAATATTTTGTTGGAAGAGGAGAATTAGGGTTTAAACAAGATTATAATAAGATATATTATTATAAGTTATGGTTTTCGAATATATAGTAATAAATATTTTTACTTCGTTATTCTATTCTTTTTAACTTTTTTTTTCTTTTTTTTTCAATTTGCCTTTTTAGTGTACGTTTTTTTTTTTACTTTTCTAAACCACGTGTGGTTTTACACTTTTTTTGGGTTCATTTTTCTTATTTCCCACTTCTCTCTTGTCTCTCACTAAGAGCTTCCTTGACCATATGTAAACGGTAAAACCACTCTGATACCACTTGTAAGGATTTATCCTTATATGTTGGATATTTATTTATAAATTTATATTTTGACAATTGAATAACGACTTTACAATAAAAATGACGAAGTATACATATGGCCTATTGGTAGCGACATGTATCAATAGACATGTCGCTTAATAATTAGTAATTAATTATCCTAACTAATAAATGCATTACGAATATCACTCGTAAAAGCGACATGTCGCTTAATAATTAGACATTAATTATCCTAACTAATAAATGTATTACGAATGTCACTCGTAATAACCACTAGGTTTATTACACAAACTGCTCCATTAATTTTTTTTCATGTGTCTTCATGGTGACTATACCATCACCATCCATTTCTTCATTCTCTCACTTTTTCATGATCATTTTATTCCATGCTCCTTTTGTACTTGCATCCATCCCTGTCATTGACATTCATATAAAGAAGAATCCATATACCAAATTACATGGGGCCTTAGCCGCTGTAATTGTCAGCTCTCTAGAAATTATCTTCACATACATGGTTTATAAATCTTGGTCCCATAACTGAGATTAAACCATCTCACATTACTCCCACAATAAAAAAACTCAACCTCTCTAATTCACATCAAGATAGGTTATGAGTACACATGCCACTGTCGTACCTACCCAATGGTTCATTCCACACTTGATGCAACATCCCTTGTTTGCGCATACGAGAGATACCTTGTGCTTCTAGCACAGGGGGGGATTACATTCTAAACATGAACACAAAAATGGTGCTAGGGTGCGGTGGGTACCACCGAACATACATCCCGCAATTAATTCAAAAAAATAGGTACACCAAACTTTTAAAATACTTATATATTCATCTACCTATGCACACTTACAACATTTAAAAAGCACAACTATATGCCAACCATGGCTCTGATACCAATTGTTAGAAAAACAGGATCGCAAAACAATAGCATAAAACATGATGCAAAAATAAAACACATAAATACAATACAATAGAGACACCAATTTAACATGGTTCACCCAAGATGGGCTACGTCCACACAGAAATTGTCAGTCCCTTCTATTAAACCATCCAACAAAATGAAGGGATATAAATTATAGCACATCTGCTACAACTTCCTCTTCACTGTCTCTCAAAGTCTCGTATTTCACCATACAATACAATCCAAAGCAATCACATAACAATAGGCACACAATGTTTACGTGGAAAATCCAAAATCAAGAAAACCACCATAATAGATCTATTATCTCTGTTTACCTAAAATGATCAAGTCGGGCCAAGTGAGCTAGCCACCACTCACCTTCAAGCCACTTTATAGTGGAGCTTCCTCAAACCTTATAAATAATTCGTTACATGTAATACCTTGGGCCAATACTATGGGCTACAAAAGACCATGTTCCCAAACCATGTGCTAGACCTAAATCACCTTTGACTCATTTTTGAGTCAAGGCTAACCCTAACAACATACATACAATGAAAATCAAACCTCATGATTTACTAATCAAATATGCACAATAATTTTTAAGATAAACATGAAAAGCGGTGTATTAAACTTATTTGAACATACATGGATTGGTGCATAAATGTATTTAAGAAGGAAAACAAGTAGCAACTGTCATACCCTCTATTTTTATGATTATGATTGTGCGTTGTTACAATTGCTGGAATTTCTACGCATGCTAATATAGAAATCCATTCATTACATCCATAGAAACAATTTTACATCCATAGATTCATCAATAACCCTTAAATCAACGGGACAGAGTTGTAAGCTTACCATAAATATTTTCATTGAATTGGGATAGATCTTCATTCCATCTATGCACCACGTGGGGTTAGAGCTTCACGAGTGGTTTTGACACTTTAATGCATTACTAAATAGACTTTGGAAATAGTTCGCATAACATCTTTAAGTCACTTAACGTTCCTAACATTGTTTTTTCAATATACATGATGAGTTTCTTTCTAATTCAACGATGATATACATAACATAATAATATGAAGAGTTCAAGGAGAAGTATTGCATTTGCGACGTGGCACTTTAGATAAGTACATTTATAATAAAATTTGTAGGGAATCACAATAAATAAATTTTGTATAGGATTATTAGTCTTTTCCCCTGGCTAGTAGGGACTCTATGAAATGGCTTACCGTCATTTGAATTAGTCTTTACTTAAACCAAAGTTGATGTACACACCAATCAAAACTATAACCTAAATTTTAACGAGGTTTGTTGTTTTTCAAATTCTTTTTTACTTAAATTAATCTATTTGTCATTGAAATGGGAACCAACCTCTCTCAAAACCAATCAAATGGTTTGAGGTCTTATTTGGCCTCAAATCGAGGCAACTAGGCAACTAGTATATAGTTTCTTATGTAAATTGGTAATATGAAACTCATACATGAATTATTGTTAACTTTTAATTAACATTAGTTTTGTAACATTTTATGTTATAATTATTTTTCATATAATTATGTTATCATAGTTATGATGTTAGTGTGCATGCTTGACACCATGGCAGTGTGCATGCTCGACACTAGGAAGCCCTTACTTCGTATCACCTGTACAACACCCTTACACCATATCATATCACCCATGGCTATTCTCTTGCCTTTGTTCTTGCTACTCCTTTCTCTTCACCTAGATATGGAATTTAGTTCAAAGGGTCGACATAGATGCGCAACTGCCGAGTTATTCATTGCAATCTGGTGCACCGTTTAGAGCTATAGAGATGAGCAGGAAGAGTTGTTATTAAATGAGTTATTGATGTGGACATTATCTCTAACACCTTTCAAATGGAGGATAAAAATTAGTTGTATAGGCCAAGTGGTTAAAGATTTAAACCTCATTGATACTTCTTGTCTTCATGTAGCTATGATTGCGTGCCCTTATTTGCAATATTTAGCATAGATGTAATTTCATACCAAGCTAGATGGAAGCATGCTAAACCAATGTTTTTAGATGGAAGCATTCTTAACCAATGTTTCTAGGCTTATTCTCACTACTAAAAAAACTTAAAATAGGTATATTTATTGCATGGAGATTGGCCTACGACAAGATAGTAGAAGCACTCGATAAGAATTTAGGCGTCTTTTCTAAAATATAGGTGGAGAAAGAGTTTTGTGTATGAAATCCATGTGCCACCATGACTATTTACCAATAGATCTCTAGTATAGGTGGCATTAACTCTAGCTAACACATGGATTCCTCCTCGCTGCCACTAATGCTGTGATTAGCAATTGAGGTACAAGCTCTCTCTTAAATAAGACATAATTAATAGTAATTGACTACCTAGTGTCATATCTACTAAGAATGGTATAAATATATTCTATTAGTCACTCTACTCTCTATGATACAAATATCTAACCTTGGGTTGAATCTCTAATTTCTAATACACATGATTACATATAAAAATCTCTATTTGATACCGACTTTTGAAGCTGCATACGTACTTTTCAAACTAATACCGACTCTAACAACCATACATGACTCTTCACATTGAAAGGATTCCTAAGACTAATACATATAACTACTCCTATTTCTTACTAAAATCAATATAGTCATGATCATGTTTTAGGACTTGTGTTGGGGTCGGGGAAACAAATATACAATCAATAGGTTGGTGGAAGGACTGTGTAGTCCCTGGTAAGAGGCCAACTAATCAGGTAACATCAAAGATGTTGATGGAAGCCATGTAAGTAATGCTTTAGTTTTTCCAATTGCATAAATACTGAAAGTGGATTGGGTAAGAATCCCTTCAACCATGTTTTAATCATCATAAAATGGTATTCTTGTAGTATTGAATGTGTTTATGTGAATGACATCCCACTAGGTATGGTGATGTACGGGGAAGCAAGGGAAAGGAGCCTTATCATTAGAGGAAATTTGGGGTCTAAAATGGGCCTTATAAGAAAACGTGCCAAAATAAGTTTTTGAGAGTTGGAAGTCAAGAACCAATAGAATTTCAATAAAATAAGCCAACCATAATGGTTGAATTGACATATTTGTCATTAAAAAAAACTACTTTTTTTGTTCGTATTTTTGACATATCTCATTGTGTTTTTACTCAAATTTCGATCCGGAGAGCTTGTTGGATGCGGAATTTGATCCCGCATCCAACGAGTACCCACACTGCATACTTTTGACAGACCCCACTACCCCAAAAACAAGAAATACCTTAAAAAATGTCAATGTTAATATTGAACAATGACTCTTCCTTTGTGCTTGCTCCGTGCTAAATACTTGTTTCTTTAGAAAATAGAAAACAAACACTAATGGTATGGACTTGCTTCTATGCAACTACCCTTGTTTGTATTGTTATGTATGTGCTTTGCGAAACAAACACAAATTCACTTTCCTTATGCATATGCTAAGATAAGACTTGTGTTAGTGACTAATACATTTTTTATAGATATAACCAATTATGCAATAACAACTTTGACATGAAACTCAACAGGAAGAAGTACCACAAATTCAATGAATTTAGTTGGAGACTCGTTCATCTATAGTTTTGGAGGACCATGAAGACGTCCATGAGGAACCTCCTACAAAATATTAGGTGATAGAAAATTCCTGGGAAACTGAGGAAGTACCACAACAAACTTTGCGCAGATCAACATGGTTTATAAGTTTTTCTAAAAGGTAAGACGATTTTTCTTCATCTATTGCTTTGATTTCTACTGATAGGGAACCTAGTTGTTATCAAGAACCAATGGAGGTATATGAAACTGCTAAATAGAAATTAACTATGAAGGAAGGAATGGATGCCTTGAAAAAGAAAAAAACATGGGACCTGGTAACTTCCAAAGGACATAACATTTGTCAGTTTCAAGTGGTTCTACAAGCTGAAGAAAGGTGTTGATGATAAGTATGATAAGTACAGAGCAAGATTGGTAGCAAGAGGATATTCTCAAAAGGAAGGTATTGAATTTCATGAAATATTCTCACCAATCATTAAACTTGTTTCTATTCGATTAGTGTTAGCACTGAGTTGATTTATTTGATCTTGAGTTAGAGAAGCTGTTAAAACTGTTTTTCTACATGGAGATTTAGATGAGAATATCCATATGGAACAACTAGAATGGTTTGTTCAAAACTGAAAAATAAGGTTTGTTTGTGAGGTTAGGAAATCATTGTATGGCTTGAAGCAATCTCCTAGGCAACATGCCAAGAAATTTGATTCCTTCATGGTGAGCCAAAATTTTACCAGAAGTGAGTATGATCATTGTGTTTACTTGAAAAAGTTGGAAAATGGAATATTCATTATTTTGGTTTTATATGTTGATGATATGCTTGTAGCAAGCAAAAGCATGGTTGAAATAATCATGTTAAAGGCTCAACTAGTAGGACAGTCGATATGAAGGATCTAGGAGCAACACAAAAAATCTTGGGCATGAAGATACAAAGAGACATGGAAAATGGTAAGCCGTGGTTATCACAACAAAAGTATGTGGACAAAATAGTTTAGGGATTCAATATGAATAATGTGAAACCAATAAATATCTCTTTGGTTTCCCATTTAAGTTTTCTTTAGGTTTTGTGTCCTACTAATGATGAAGAAAAATAGTTTATGTCTCGTGTAACATACATATCATTAATGCAATAGGAAGTTTGTTGTATTTGATGGTTTGTACTAGACTAGACATTTCACATGCACTTGGAGTTGTCAATAGGTACATGGAAAATCCAGGTAAAGAGCATTGGGCAATAGTGAAATGGGTGCTTCGGTATCTCAGAGGTACAAGTAATTATTGTTTCACATTTAATGGTTCGAGTGATGTAATCTATGGTTATATCAATTCAAATTTTATAGGTGACTTGGAGAAAATAAGATCCACTTCTGGATATGTCTTTACCCTTGTAGGTGGTCCTATTAGTTGGATATCAAAGCTTCAAAACATTGTTGCTTTATCCACTACAGAGGTAGAAGACATATCTCCTCCACAAGCTTGCAAAGAGGCAATATGGTTGAAAGGTTTGTTGGGTGAGTTTGGAAGGTTTCATAATAATGTATAAGTATTATGTGATAGCCAAAGTGCTATTCATTTGGATAAAAAAACTATCTTATTATAGTAAAACAAAACTTATTCCTGTAAAATACCATTTTGTAAGACAAGTTATTGATGAAGGTGGAGTGGTTCTTGAAAATTTGCACGCTCAAAGGAATTGTGCAAACATGTTCACGATACTATTCACATTAGGGAAGTTGTGGTGGCGCTTGGCTTCGCTTGGCTTGCAGGAAATATGATGAATAAACAATGGGCAAGGTATCAGGTAAATTGTTGTCAAGATGGAGATTGTTAAAACAGTGGCAACCAATTCCCCTGAATGTGCATTTGACATCTTCTAGATTCCTCTTATTCTGGCTTCAATTGAGACCAATAATTATGATTAATCATTATACATTTTTGGGTTCGTCTTACATTATTATCCCTAGGGAATATAAAATTTAACTTATTTGTACGAAAGTTCTTTATGGAAGCCAATAGATGTACAAAGTTTGAGGCTCTCGGTTATTGAGAATGAACAATTCACACTATTGGAAGACGAGGAAGGGGAAATCCTAGAATGTGTACAAATGTTTCGGTTTGTTGTAGAAATGAAGATTATGTTTGTTGGGCACGTGTACTGAAGAAAAGGGGAAAGAGATAAGCAGTTGTAATGTCTCCAAAAGTAATCCAAGTTGCAAAGGAGGAAAGGCACATGAAGTGGGTACATCACTTGCAGCAATTCAAAATGGTGATCAAATATAAGAAAAGTGTGACTAATGAACTACCAAGTTTCCTATCCACGCTTCGAAATGTTGCCACCAGGACCATCCTTAGGTATTTTTTGATCTCTTAAAATCACATTGTCTATCTTGACTTAAACCCAAAGAAATGTACATGTTTCCTATCTCCTAGAGTTTTCAAACCGCTGCAAAAAGGTTAAGCTATTTATACAAATATCATCTGGTAAGTATTTTTCAGCTTGCTTACGTGATCATATTCATTTTAAACACATGAAACTTATAAACAATGATGTAAACATCTCAAGTTTTTAAGACAGATGAAACTTGCAAATGGTGAAGTTTGATTTTTTTTTTGCAATGTTGAAGCTAAATGATCTTAGAGTCTGTAGTAGGAGAGCCTCTCCCTTTGGGTCATTAGTTGGGGTCGCGTCTTCTTGATAGTTGTAATAACGATTAGATTTTTTTGGTACCTATTGACTCCTATCAAACCCTTGATTAGTTGTAATAACGATTAGATTTTTTTGGTACCTATTGACAATTAGATTCAAAACTCTACAGAGTGGAGTTACTAAAGTAACAAGACATAGTTTTTTAAGCAAACTGGAGTATGTGCCTTCAAGCTCCAACACAAAATCCACGGGAGTGAGTGAGTGTCTTGATCTATGGGTATCATGTTTGGGAGTGTTGTATGCACTAAATTCTAATGGCTAGAGGAAGAACATTGATATAAAAATAAATCTAAGAAATTGTTGAAGACATTTCAATGTTCCTACATATGCCTTTGGAAATGGTTGTAGGCATGCTAATAACTACATATGCTTTTGGAATAACAAGTATTTGAAAACGAAAGGATGGTTCCATTAATAAATGTATGATTCTTGGAAATAATTTAATTTGGAATAACATGTATTATGATTCTTGGAAATAATTTAATTTGGAATAACATGTATTTGTAAATGAAAAGATGGTTGCATTAATAAACCAACATAGATCCAAATCCTAGGCTCTATCAAGCACCGAGAGGGATCAAATCTCTTCTTAGGTATCCATTGATTTGATTCAAACCAAAAGACACATCTTTTTAGTTAAGGTCCACATATAATATTATTATTATTAATATTTAATATTATTTATGGCCCACATATAGTATTTATTATTATTTTTTATTTTGTTAGGAACAAACCTTACAACATTTCCCCATACATGGTTTTAAAACCATATGCAAGGCCTTGCACATGGTCTTAAAACCATTTGCAAGGCCCTCCTAAACCATGTACAATAAAACCATGGGTTGTTTAGGAGGCCTTGCACATGGTTTTAAAACCATCTGGAAGGCCCTCCTAAACCATGTACAATAAAACCATGGGTTGTTTAGAAGGCCTTGCAAATGGTTTTAAAACCATGTGCAAGGCCAACATTTTTTTGCGGATGATTCACTTTTTTATTTTTTATTATTTTCTTAGGTAGGAACATTACAACATCTCCCCCATATTGTGTTTTTTTCCTGATCCACATTTTTTTTTACGGATAATTAAATTTTTATTTTTTTTATTGTTTTGTTAGGTAGGAATATTACAACATCTTCCATTTTTTTTAAAGATAATTAAATTTTTACTTTTTTATTGTTTTGTTAGGTAGGAATATTACAACATCTTCCCCATATTAGGTGGTTTTTCTGGCCGACATTTATTTTGGCCTATAATTAAAAAAATTAACGTTACGTAAGGTTATAAGATCTCTCCCATAATGGGCTATAGAGCGCCTCTCAACGCAATGAATGATTTTTGGAAATAATTTAATTGAAAGCCACCAACCAACAACAAATTATTTTCTTAGCTTTCAAAAGTTGTTTCCTAGAAATCTCTTTTAGGCACAAATGCTTAAATAATAGGAACGACACTAATTTATATTTTTTATTTTTTGTTTGTAAAAAGAATGTCTGATCATATTTTCAAATAGGCATAGGGAGAGAAACATTCAAATAGTATAAAAGATCCAAATCCTAAGCTCTATCAAGCCCCGAGAGGGATCAAATCTTTAAACCTCTTTTTAATTATTACACTCAACTATCAACTTTGCTATGATTCAGACCAAAAAGACACATCTTTTTATTTAAGGTGGACATATAATACTTTTATTATTAATATTTAATACTATTTATGGCCGACATATAATATCTTATAGTATTTTTTATTTTGTTAGGAAAAAACATTACAATATCTCCCCCATACATGGTTTTAAAACCATGTGCAAGACCCTCCTAAAACCATGGGCTTGCACGTGGTCTTAAAACCATTTGTAACGAACTCCTAAACCATGTACAACAAAACCATGGGTTGTTTAGCAGGCCTTGCACATGGTTTTAAAACCATTTTCAAGCCCTACTAAACCATGTACGATAAAACCATGGGTTGTTTAGGAGTCCTTTCACATGGTTTTAAAACCATGTGCAGGACCAACATTTTTTGGGGGGATAATTCAATTTTTTTATTTTTTATTAAATAGGAACATTACAACATCTCCTCCATATTGTGTTGTTCTTTTTACCAGCTTATTAATTTTTTTATATTTTTTATTGTTTTGTTAGGTAGGAACATTACAATATCTGCTCCATATTAGGTTGTTATTGTGGTTGACATTTATTTTGGAGGATAATTAAAAAATTGTGGTTGCCATTTATTTTGGAGGATAATTAAAAAAATTATTTTCTATGGTCGACATTTATAAGAGGAACGTTACAAGATTTCCCCCATACTAGATTGTAAAACACCTCTCGACGCAAAAATGTTGAGTAGTAATCAAAGAAAAAAAATAATATAAAAAATGTTGAGTAACAATAAAAAAATAATAAAATTATTCATATATAAAGGTTGTGTTATCTGATAGGTGATCAATTCAACAAAGTGACTCAGTTAGTCGAGGATGAATCTTCAAGGATGAATCTTCAAGAAGGTGATAATCAAAACACTTCAAAAAATATGAAA
>LPNX010181220.1:0-28321 GCA_001517045.1 Pseudotsuga menziesii | reverse complement strand
CAGTCACCCATTCTTGCTTATCTTTTGCTTGTTCATAGTTTAATGGTTTTATGACATTCATTACATTAGTCATCAAGGCACAATCTCTAAACTTTATAGGAGGATGTGTTTGTCGATTTTACCTTCTAGGTTCTACAATATCCGCTAGAGTTCCATCCATGATTCTTTTTCCTTCTGTTTTTTCTTCATCTGAAGTAGTATCACTCATGTTTGACTCTTGTTCCTGAACCTGTTGTTGTTCTTGCACCTATTGTTGTTCTTGCACTTTTTGAACAATTTTATCTATTTTTACATGCTCATCTGGGATCTGTTCTTCATCAACATTATTCATCCTGTTACATATATCTATATTTTCATGAAATACAACATCTCTACTAGCAATCAATTTGTGCGAACTAGGATGAAATAGTTTATATGCTTTCTAATCATCACAGTAGCCAACAAAGACACATTCAATGGATTTTGAATCCAATTTCCTTCTATCATCTTTAGGTATATATGCAAAGGCCCTATAACCAAATATTCTTAAATGACTACTTTATGGTTGATAGCCATAAAAGACTTCAAAGGGGGTTTGAAGTTCCAATTTCTTTGTTGGACTCCTATTCTTTAAATACACAACAGTGCTAATTGCTTCAGCCCAGAAACCATTAGAATTTTTTTTACCTTGGAGCATGCTGCAAGCACATTCCACCAATGTTCTCTTTTTCCTCTCAACAACTCCATTTTGCTGAGGTGTATCTGTCACAGTGAATTGCTGTTGGATTCCATTTTCTGTACAATATATTTTAAAATATCTAGAAGTGTACTTATTACAACTGATTTTACCCACGGGGACTTCACTTAGTGAACCTCTCACATAGCACATGCGATCGTGGAATATTAAAGAATACCCTTAATTTCGAGAGATATTGACCCAAACTCTTTTTGTTGAAACCCCCTCCCAATCCTTAAAACCTCCTCCCCACCCCTTTTTATACCTCAATCCTTATAATCGACCCTACCCACCCCCACCTTAAACCCATCATCCCCCCAATACCTGCAATATATTGGTTCGATTTTTTATAATTTTAAAACCCACAATATGAACTAACGAGATAGGATATTGGCCAACAAGTGAAGCCCTCGTGATTTTACCACACATGGTTAATCACACTTCTATGGCCTTCCTTGTCCCTCTGCAGACTCTTTGGACCCCATGGAATATTTTTGTACCTTTGATGCTTCCAAGATCATCCCTAAAAACACCCATTATTTGTTGTACGTGACTTTTAATCCCTTTCTCGCATATATACGCTGATATTACCCCTAAACTCGCGTACATCGGGATGTGTGCAAAAGGCAAAATAGTTTTGGAGTTTTCCTTGATGTGGATCCGAGTCACTTGTCTTTTGGCCTTCCATATGCCTTGAGATCACTCGGATTCGACCTTCCATTACCCCATTGAAGCACTATATAAGGAACCCTTTGGATACATTGAAGAGGAGGAATTGAAGAGAAAGAAAACTATAGTCCATTGTTGTCGTAGCTTGCTTGTACTTGAGTCTGCATCCCTTTGTCCCTTGGAACACTTTTTGTTCTTCCCAAGCTTGCCTTTTCTTGTCAGATTCCTATTGAGAGATGTAGGATTGAGGTGGTAGAGGCCCAGGTGGAGGACTCAGTTTCTCTGATTCGTAGACGTGCCGACAGAGGTTGTCACTTATGTAATCTCTGATATATTTAATAGAAATATATTTTCCTGTCCAATGATGCGCATTTAAATGAATATTGAATCCATGGATGTGTTTAATTTCTCATGTATCATTGATTATATATGCTAGAGTAGGCCTAACACTATATCATATAGAATGCTTTCCTTGTTTACTGTTGTTGAGAGTAAATTGCTAAAGCAAGTAGGATTGGAAAAATCTCAACGCAGATCTACTACAACCATCCGGAATAAGGTACGTTTCGAGATCCTTTAGTGTTAGATGTTGTATTTCTCTTGCATATTGGGAAGGGATTGATTTCTGCGGTTTCTCTGTCTGTTGTGGTACACCCCAAGCCATAGGAAGTTTTCTCTGTAACAGAATTGGCGACCATACTGGGGAAGTTCCTAGTTGTTTTTATTTGGGGGTTTTCAGCATTCAATGTGCTTCTATTGCTCTGATTTTTCTGTTTCTGTGTCGGGTCTGGGGGCATGATTACCCAGTAGTATCCCAGAGAAGTAAATTTTGTCTCAGTTTGTTGATTTACCTTATTTTTTCTATCTTTTTCTTCCTGTACGCGGGTTTTGCTTTCACAGTCGCAAGTACATGCGGGTTTTCCTGGAATAGTCACGTATGTACGCAGGTTTACTGCGAACAATCGCGTATGTACACAAGTTTACTACGAACAGCCGTGTATGCCCTATTTTTTTCTTTTTTGGGAAGATTAAGTGTTGCTGGGTGAGTTTGGGTGATTGCTGAGTCTTCTTTGATGCTTCTGGAGTCTGTATCTCCCCTCTGTTTCTGGCCAGAGACTCTTTTTGATTTGATTTTTGAAAAATGTTCTTGTCATTTCATTTTCTATTTTTTGTTTTGGGATTAGTGCATTAGGTATCTTTTACCTTGGTGCTTTGCTTGGCTACTATTTGTGAGTGCTTGCAGAGTCTGAGGGTTGTAGAGTCATACTTTTTCCTTTTATCTCATTTAATTCAAAAATACAAAAACATGTTGTTTTTTGCATTGTTATGCATTGTTTTCAATTTACATTAGCATGGTACTTGCATTAGGTTTTCTTGGTGAATATTAGTCAGATTTTCATATAGGAATGATTGCATATACATTTGAAGGAAAACTTTTGCACTTCACGTAGTAGCATACCCTAAAGTTTCATTCAACACAGTGCATTTGCATTGATTGTTAGGTGTGCATTTTACTTCTTGTTGTGTCATAACATCATTAGTTGCGCGACCATTTACCCTTTGAGTAATAAAGCCAATTAAAATCAACGCATAATAAAATGAATTACACTCTTTTCTTTTTTAGGGTGCACCAACAAGACTAGGTTTTAGGGTCGTGGAATAGTTCATTGTGAGTCAATTCTCCAAGACCACTAAAAAAAACAATTAGGTGTCTTCTCAGGTGAAAGTGTGAAATCCTTTATATAATTAGTGTTTCTCAAGATCCTCCTCTTACAAGGGAGTTAAGCACGAGGCAGTGTGAGCAGTTATGATTGGGATGACCTCTGGTTGTAACTGAGTAGCACCGGAGATATTTCCAGGACTGTATTTGTATCTGGGTGCTCTTTCGAGAGTTTCGGGCTTTGCTACCCTGCCCATATGATCAATCTTTCCTGGGACTGTCCGCCTGAGCATTTATTATATCGTGGTGACCTTATTTTCCTTACCTAGGTTATCGAGGGGGTATTTGCAGAGGTTATTCTGCAGGTAACCTGGCCAGGTAGGGGTCGGACAGCATAGTCGCTATATGCGTTGAAGCTGAGGGACACTATAATTGGTTACGAACCTGTGCTTGTTATGTATGGGAGTCTCAAGCATCTCCTAGGTGAGACATACTTGCTTCATTGAGAAGCTCACATATCCTACCCTTGTTTGCTTACGATTTGTCTTTACATTTTATAGGTGTATGCTATGTGCACGCTAGTTTTCCTAAGGTTTGCGTAATTAGATCGAGTTTTTTTATTTTTTTGAGTCATTGTGGATTCGGGCATGGCACCCCACTGTTATCGTCATTTTGCAGGACTTCCGCCTTCCATGTCTCCTCTTCCTTCGGAAGAGAGAACTAGACAATTCGGGCAGACTACTTCTCACTTTGATTCACACACCATGGGAGATCATGAGGATGAGATTCCAGAGATGTCTTCTCCACCTCGTGAGGTTGGGGAAGTAGAACCTATTAGCACATATGATGATTTACATGAAAAACCTTCGCGATCTGGTTATGATCCCTCATTCACAGGTTGTGGGTATTGGTTTCCGAGCGACGAGACTCACCATGAAGTCGTAAGCACTAGTCATGTTAGATATGACATGTTTGATATCCTTGCACCCGATCCAGCACATCATGCTGAGTCAAAAGTTGGTCCTAGCACTACGCCTAGGGGTACTCCCATCCCTTTCCATGCAGAGAGATTTGGGGGCACTAGTCACATTGCAGCCTCCATCCCTGTGGTGGAGGCAACTTCACATGTTCATCCTAGATCTAGTGTTAGTAATCTTATGCGGATACCAGAATCGAGACGAGTGAACATTGGGAACACCACTTACATTCCTTCACATGTCCCTTCATCCTCAAACCCCGTTCCTTCGAATGCATTTTTAACATCACATCCTCCCCCTAGTTCACGTGGGCCTTCAGGCCGGAATGTTGCTACTAGCCATGTCCATTTTGCAACTGCTCACACAGTAGTATCTCAGAGTCAAGTACCTCCTATTGTGTCAGTGGGTCATGTACCTATTTCTGGATCGTCTCATGTTCCAGCTCATGGAGCTTCCGATACCCCTAACTATGGACATTCTCATGGTACATCCCATGGAACACCTTATGGAGCTTCTCATGGACATTCGTATGGACCGCACTATGGACAAAACTATCAACCGTATGGGTACAAGTATCAACAACCCGCTTACTCTTCTAATTAAGGATTTGTAGCGCCTCATAATCAAGGCACCCCACATTATAATGCTTCCATGCAACCCTACATGGGTCAAATGGGAGGAGGTTATTATGGCCAAGGCCATGGTATTTATAGCAATCAACCTTACACGAATCAAAACTACCAGGGAGCGTGGAATCGACCGGTTCAACCTAGGCTCCCTTTCCTTGCAACTTTGAACTTACCTAACTTGTCAAGATTGATGAACGATCCTGTGTCTCATAACCCGACATGGCCGACTGTCCCTAACAAGCTTCCTCCGGACATTCCCAAGTTCAAAGGTAAGGATGGTGAATATTTTGGTGAGCATGTCACCACCTTCCACCTTTGGTGCTCTTCCAATTCCTTACATGATGATTCCATTCATTTGAGGCTATTTCAACGCACCCTAACAGGTCCTGCAGCGAAATGGTATATAGAGTTACCTGGGGGGCTTATGCTATGTTTGATGATGTTGCGCTGACTTTACTTAATCATTTCCAGCTACTTGTACATTATGACGTCGGTACCGAAATCTTGTTGACCTTCTGACAAGATAAAGCCACACACTTTCAGATCATATTCAAGAGTGGCATAGACAGAAACGGTTAATCAAAGCTTTTATACCACCAGATTTTCTTCTTGAGTGGTTCCTCAAATATTTATTACCTTACATAGCGAAGGATGTTTCTACATCTGGAGTTCAAAACGAAGAACAAGCTATTTTTAGGGCACAAGAGTTGGATTTGATCTTATGCTCAATCTAGACTTTTGTATGAGATTATACCTAATGCTCCTAGGTCCAATTTCGACCCCAAGGTCAAGCCTGGGCCACATGCTGATGGTATTGTGGGTTGTACAAGTACCAAACTTGCGGACTTGGTTGTGAAACACGTGAACCAATTGTCAATTAACTAATATGCATTGGGACAAGCTACGGCTTTATCTCAACCCACCCAATCGGTGAATGTACTGTCAGTGTAATTGTCGAACCCGAAAGGCAACCAACAGCCTAGAAGGAATAAGAAAAAAGGAAAAAATAATCGTAAGGGTGGGAACAAGAACAAAAATGCTAATAATAATGACAAGAATACTAATGCTGGGGGGGCAAGCAGTCTAAATGTAAGGTGAAGTTTCCTTGCAAGTTGTGTAAGGACGACCATCTCACTCACTTGTGCCCTCATATGGAAGATGCCTCAAGTTTCATAGCACAGGGCCCAGCTGTGTTAACTAATCCTTTACCCAACAATCAAAATATGAACTTGAGGACCATTGATCCTAGTTGTGCATTGGGTGGAAATCAAAACCTGCCGGAGGCCACTAGTGGTCATGGTTGCATCAACATGATGAGTGCTGCTAAGGTTGTGACTCGTACGAAAGACTATGGTTCATCACAACCAGACCTTGAGAAAGAAACTTCCCCACCCGAGAGCCCTTTGCGAATCAAAATGCTTATGGATAAACCTGAAGCTCCACCTAGCATTCCTAAGGGAGTCTTAAAGCGTTCGGGGCACAATCCTAATTCCCGAACTGCCTAGAATTATTCAGTTGTCGAGGATTTGGGACAGGCAACAACGAGTTCCTTCCATGAGTCGGACCCATTAACGCGTGTAATCATGTGGTCTAAGATCAAGGTAATCTGGAGTGATCTTTTAAGCATTAAGATAGGGTACGATGGAGGTCCGAAAGGGAAAGGTGGATCAGACTCTATGTGGGGTGATGATCCAAAAATGACGAGAGACATGCCAAGAGCATCAAATGCGGGGTACGGAGACGAAAGGTTTCTGGATATGGGAAATCAATATCCAGTACAGAGCCGTTAACGCGCCCACTGAACTAAAGGCTATTAATTCGAAGGTGGTTGCAGAGATCATCACCCGAGTTCTGAGGAGCATTGAAGGTAGGTTGGTGTGTTTAGGGTGTTGTATGTGGGTAGAAGGAGCCCAGAGTGAATCTATGAAGGGTGACACTCCAAAGCAAGAGATGGCTCTGCCTTGAGGTGGTCTTGGGAAACCAGAGGGTAGCATAGGACCGACTGTTAACCGGGACAAATGGAAGAATGTAATTTGGTTGGGGAAGAGAGCGGCGACTTGGGCCCAACTTCAGGATCAACCAGCCGCGGAGGCCTTCAAAGATCGAGTTCCGCTCATGGCTCGTTTAGCAATGAAGAAAATGGAGAAGAAGCTCTGGGATCAAGTGAACTCCATGCCGATTGAGGTGGTACGGGAAGAGGTTGATGGATGGATCTCTGACCCCGGCTCCACGGCGGGAAGAGCCTCGGCTCACGACCAACTGGTTATGATTTATTGGGTTATCATGAATTTGGTCACCCAGTCGAACCTCAACGCAGTAGCAAAAATCAAGGAGAAGATCGCGGAGATAATGGCAAAGAAGGAAGGTGTCGAGGAGCTCGTCAAGGCATGAAAGGAGCACAATGAATGATGTCGAGACATGTGAAGGAAGCTTGATGCCCTCAGTTCGGATTATCGACTCATGCACTGGAAGGTGGACCAGATCGCCTCCTGCCTGGGCATTGCCTTGTATTATCTGGGGATGGAGCATCATGTGGAAGGGGGGTCTGCTCGACACGCAAGCGGGAGGAGCATGGGAAAAACTGATAATACTCCAGAGGAGCGAGTGACTGATGTTGTTCAGCTTTCGGGAGGTCGACGCCAAAATGCGGGTCTTGGGCCAGGATTCCAAGCTCTGCCTTAATCCCCCGGTGGGGCATCCTCTGTGTTTTTTCTTATGTCTATGTGGTCTAGTATGTGGCTTTTAGGTATGTTAGTTTATTTAGTATGCATGGTGGTAATTTTGGATGTAAATCAGGGATTGAGCTCTCCACAGAGGGACCTCTCCCGCTTTTGGGATGGGTGGGTAACCAGTTGATCAAATGTAATGGGGAAGGGAAAGAATCTAGGTGGGGTGACAGAAGCTTGAGGTTTTTGGGTTCCAATGTAACTGTTTTAATGCAGTAATACATCTTTTTATTTACAAAAAAAAAATGATTTGGGTGGTAAGGGTTTCACCAAGGAGAGAAGAGCTTGTTTTTCTAAGGAAATTGATCAGCTTAATCTTCCGAAGAAGGTTGTCCAGGAGAAGGAGTTGCTTTCTTTGCTTAAGGAGGATGGACCTTTGGCAGATATTGATCTTGAAGATAGTCTTAAATATACATGTATGTTAATTAAAGATCATACTATATTTCATATTGAAGATATAATAGAAATGAGGGATAAGCTGGATTTAGGGTTTGTAGCGGCAACCTCCCATAAAGATGCTTTGAAACTTGGGGATGTACCCTTTCTTGAACTACATGATAAGAATAATCTTGATAAAACCTCCTTACCTATTTCTAGCCCAGAAGCAACATTCAAAATTGAACCCTTCACAGCCCTTCCAAAGGGTTCTAGCCCCTTCCCAGAAGTCTAAAGTTAAAATTCCCTTCAAAAAAAATTTAAAATCTGAATTATACCCTTCCAATCAAGAGGGGCATAATTTATATCAACATTTCAAAAGAAGGGAAACATTTGAAATTACCCATCCATATAAATTTGTCAATATGTTGAAATTTCGATGCTTTAAAGTTCAACTCATCATTCAAAATATTGGAAATATGATAAATTATAATCACTCACTCACTCATGTCATGTACTCACTGCTTAGTTGTGCAAGATGGCCAGAAATCATTGATGACTACGAGGCACTAGCCATCGAGATGTGACTCTCACTACCAAGTCACTTGGGGCTGCAATCTAAAGTGTGACAATGTGTCAACAACTACGACTATAACAAAAAAGAACAACTACTAGTCTACTTCTAGGCCCAAAACGAGATCAAAACTTTGTGCCTACTATGTATGTGAACCTCGATACCAATTTCCACTCTTTTTTCGTCAAAATGAAATTAAAAAGGTCAGTTTGATAAGTCCTCCTCTACAATAATTCATTTCTTGCATGAATATCATGGACTCACGACACCTATAAGCAAATACAAATAATGGCATGTAGCTAAGATCACAAATTGTGGAGAGGTTGATTTATGCATTGCTATAGAGAGGTGTCATTGGGCACACGATATGGAGAAATAATGGTTATTACCGAAATGAAAAAAAAATTGTTGGCTTAAGAATAGTCTTCAATTTGATGGGTGGCATGATCATGATGTGGTCTCCCTCCATCATTCCAAACATTTGTGGTTTCTCACAACATTTTTCCTCAGTGCCACCAAAATACACGTGAAAATTACTTGTCTTTACATCCTCTTCTGATTAAATCCTCATCTGATAGTCATAACTAAGGATTATTATGCATGCAGATCCTCACCTTATAATATGAATTGATGCAAAGAATAAGAGACAACTATAAGTAAGTCTTGTATTAAATTTACCATATAAGTCTTTAATTAACACTATCAACTGAGATTTGACACGTTGGATTGTTGTGATATTCTTATCACTCTTTACAAATGTTATTCAAAGAATTCTTTGAAGGTGAAGTCCATAATTTAGGTCTTCTTCCTCATTATCATGCCTTTTGGTAAGACAATAAAGAGGGTAGTGACCTGCATTAGCATGGAAAACGGTTTCGACGTAGAGGTTATACACATTAATTGTTTTCATTAAATAACTTAAATTCCTACCCATGATTGTTGATTCAGTCAATCATGGACTGGTATGAAACACAACAAATTTTAGAGCCTTGAGCCCTTAATTACTCGCACCTAGAACTTCTCAAATCTAGCCATTAATAAACTTCTTTTGTTATTTTGGTTCAATCTAAAAGGAGGACTATTGAGACTCAGACATGTAGTGAGTTTCAATTGAATTAGGCTTGGTTCCATTTTCCCTTCATTCCATACATGTATGATTTCACGACAAGTATTGAACCAAAAAATTCGATGCCCCAACCCTGGTTATGCCAACTTTGCTAATTTGCTTGGTATGTAGGAATTTTTTTTAATGTTTTTTTAGTTGTGTATTATTTTTTCTTAGGTGCCCAATCCTTATCATTCTTACATCTCTCAAGCTTGGATTGCACGTGAATGCCCCAATATGGTTATGGCATAGTCTATGTAGTTTTTTTGTATAATGAAGTGCGCTCCAACTGGAAAAAATACAATAGAATAGTTGTTATGTTACCGAACTGTAAAATTAATGATACACATATGACAACTTAATGTGTTCAAAATAACTTTTATTGAAAATATATCATTTTTTTATGTTGATATTAAGGAGTGCTCAGTTGTTTAAAATTGTAAAAATTTGAATGAACAATATTTGTCTTTTGCATTTTTTTGGGTGAAAGGGTTCAGTTAATTTATACTTGTCAATTGAAGTACAATTATTTATTTTGCTCTTCATCTTTAAAGGGCTCAAAAAATAAATACCCTTCCAATTGAAATTAAGACCCACCCTTCAAATTTGATCACTGCCTGGAAACAGAGAATAGGCATTTTCTAAGATCTTGCAAAAAGGATAGGGGTGTAGGACACTCTTTTTTGGGCGGTCTAGGGAAGAATAAGGAAATTATGGCTGTAGGATAGGGGCGCAAAACTTGTTTACAGAACTCCCAAGAAAAGGCAATCTGGGATATTGTGAATGGTCGTCAATGGACTATTAAATCAACAATTAGAATTACGAAGGCTGGTCATTGTAACTTTAAAGAGGCACTTAGAGCAGTGGAAGCCTCTGGAGGGGTTCTCCATGATTTGTCTTTCTCTAAATTGTAGAGGTATTGCTAGCGCCTCCAACAAGCTAGTGATCGCGAGGATGTTGGACTTTTATAAGCCTAATGTAAAAAAAATTCAGGAAACTATGTGTTTGGGTGTTAAAGTGATAGAAGAGCAGAATTTTTTGGTTAAAGATTGGGAATTTTTGTCTTTAGATGCTTTGGGGAAATCGAGTAGTTTGATAACTGGGTGGGACCACAGGAATTTCAAACTTTTAAATTCTTGGTCTATTGCTTCTAGAATTGGGGTTCACCTGGAATGTTGTGAGTTGAACCTTCCTCAGTTGTTTCTAAATATCTATGGGGATTATGGGGAAATATAATCTTATTGGAACTCCCTGTTTGCTAAATATTTATTAACAGGAAGAAACTCAATTATAGGAGGTGGTTTAAAAATCTCTTTAGGCCAATCAGAGATTTAGGGGCCCAAAGCTAGAAAATACCCTCTTGTTGATTTCTTTCAAAACTTGTTGGTGGTGAATGGTTTGTTGGATGTGACTCGCTATAAAATTAAACCTACTTGGTCCAATAGAAGAACTGGTATGGATAAAATAGATAAAAGAATTAATCATTTTTTGCTATCAGAGAATTTGTTGGATTCTTCTTTCAGGTTTTGTCAATGGGTCGGTCAAGGAGGGGATTCAGACCATCTGTCGGTTCTTTTGAAGATTGATGGAGCAACTGTTAAAAATTCAGGTTACTTTAAGTTGAATCCTTCTTGGATGAATAATAAATATTGTATTCAAGCTATAGCTTCTTCCTATAATGCTTTTGATGCTAACCGTGTGGAATATGCAGCCATTCAAATGGAAAAAAACCTTCATTTGGCCAAGTCTATTGTAGCAAATTGGATTCGTAATTAGAAAGCTAATGAAGATAAAGAACTCTGTGTTATTGAGGGTGGCATAGTTGTTTTCTTTGATGGGGAAGGTTCTCGGCCTTGGATGGAGGAAGACAAAAATAATATTTTATGCTGGAAAAAGGGAAGAAAGAGATTTTGCGGAACACATAAGATGAAGAGAGTATTAAGAGCATAGCGATTTGGATGGAGAAGGTAGATGATAACACTAAATTCTTCCATAATTTTGCTAATCAAGGGAATAATCTTAATACTATTTGGAGTCTCCAAAAAGATGATGGAATTTTTATAAATAGTTATGATGATTTGGCTACTGAAGGGATTGATTTTTTCGGTTCTTTATATAAGGAAGAAAAATTTAACTCAAAAGAATTTGTTCAATTAGCTCTATTGTATCCTAATATGGTTGATGAAGCTGATAATGAAGCTTTTATGGAGAAGGTCTCGGTCGAGGAATTGGAATCTGCTATGTTTGGTCTTTAGAAGGAAAAAAAGCACGGGTCTAGATGGGCTTACTATAGAAATTTTCATTTGAATGAAAGACATTGTGTTTGAGGAATTCTTGAGAGTTGTGGATGATTCCAGATTAAAGGGTTATGTTTTGAGTTCCTTTAATACTATTTTGGTTTCACTCATTCCTAAATCGAACCTTCCATAATCATTTGCTGAGTTTCGATCGATTTCTTAATGTAACAATATTTACAAGATAATTGCTAAGGTTATTGAAAGAAGGGTTAAAGGCATCCTTTCTTTCTGTGGTTTATTCTTTCGGATAAATCATTAACATGGGACAAATTGCAAAGAAGGAACTGGTCTGGCCCTAATATATATAGTTTATGCAAGGATCAGGAGGAAACCAATAGTCATCTTGTAATTGATTGCAGGTACAACAACCTTGTTTGGAAAACATTGGAGATTCCTAAAGGAGTTAAAAATTGTTAGATAGGTTCTTCAATCGGGGAAAGATTGTGGAACTAGTATAGCAACATTAAAACACATGCTTATTTTGCTCTCCCGCTTATGGTTATTTGGTTGGTTTGGAAGGCTAGAAACTCATTTATATTTGAAGATAAGTTTACTCAACCTGCTATTTGTGCTATTCAAAGCAAAGCCTTGCTTGAGTTTTTTCCACAAGTAAATTTGAAAAAGAAATTGAGAATTGTTAAGCCTTTGGATTTCAAAGAATATCATGTAGCTTTCTTTGATGGAGCTTCTCAGGAAAAAAGTTGCTTTTGCAGAGCAGGTGGAATAATCCTTCTTGCTGATAATGTCTCAGTTGCCTTCAACGCTGGACTAGGTTATGGAACCAACAATTTTGTTGAACTTTTAGCGCTTTGGCTTCTTTTGAGATTAGCTAGACTCAAAGACTTGGATAGGCTATTTTTCCATGGTGATTCCTTGATAGTTATCAATTGGATGAACATGGTTTGGACTTGTCACAATTTGCTTCTTCAAGCTCTCTTGGAGGAAATTCGCAGCTTAATTGAAGATTTTGTGAAAATATGTTTCAGACACATATATAGAGAAATTAATTTGGAAGCAGACTATTTCTCTAAAGAAGGTTTACTGCTCAAGAAAGGTGAATGAATTCTTTTTGAAAATAGATCTGCTTCATTAGTCAGTTTCTTTTGATCAAGAGGTTTTCTGAATAGTACTTTTATAGCCTAAAAAAGGTTTTGGTTATTAAATATCTGAAACATAGTAAGCAATTTTTATTGGATTCAATACAAATGTCAAGTTTCAAAGATTGAGGCCAAGGTAATTTTGTTAAAAGTCTCAGAACTTATAAAAACGCGTCTCATATTTTGGAAAATAAAAATACTAAAATTTTATTTAGTATCCAAAAAATTATATAATATATTCAATAAAATATAATATAACATTTTTTTTCTTGTACAAACAAACCGACAAACAAAAACACACCTTTCACAATCCCTTTTCATTTTAAAAGCTATACTATTTTTAAAATAGTACAACCAATAATAAATGACTGAACGGGACTCATAAACTATATATTAAAATAGTAGTGTGGTCATTTATAAATACATATTTTTCTTTATCAAGAAAATGGTTGTGTTTCATTGGAAAAGTTTTATAATAGACGTGATCTAATAATTTAACGGTAGTATTGCATTGAAAAGATTTTATAATAGATAAGATGTTATAATTGTAATGTAGTGTGAAAAAATATAATAAAATATTTTAAATAATAAAACAAAATTTAGTTTAATATTGAAAAAATAAATATTATTAAATATAAAAATAAAATAATTTATTATAATAATTTCATAAAAAGAAAATAAATTAATATAACAATTAAAAAGTTAAAATTACATTATATAATTTATATTTTAATTAAAAATCAAAATTATATTATAAATATTTTTTTTATAATATAAAAATTTATTAATGGATTATTTATTTATGTTATTATATAGTTTTATATTTAAACTGAACATTGAAATGAAGATGTAGACACCTACTGATTAGGTGAAAGGGATTTTTTTAGTGATTTAATAAATGTTATGAGGTAATTTATTTCAATGATTTTGGAAAATAATGGTAATAAATATAAGATGAAAGAATGTTTAAAATGTGCATGGAAATTTAGCATAACATATATCATAATTAAAATAACATAGCAAGTAGAAGAATTAAATTTTCATATAGAGCTGTTGAAATAGTGTTAAGAAGAGGGTATCCATGGATGATGGCCTAACACCTATATATTGTTTACATGCCTAGGATCTTTGAAATGTGCTCGTTTATAAATAGTCAATGGAACAATAAAAACTTGTTGGACATTAGGGACTTAAGGCACTGGCCAATGCTTGGGTAATTCTTAATGGTCATAAACTTGTTGAACAAAAGGAGATCAAACGATTGGGGAATGTGTTGAATAAGCCAAAGAATGCTCATTAGGGGGATCCTATTCATTGTGCATGACATCAAGGCCAAGAAGTCTATCCACTACCATAGATGCTCCATGTCCATCTCCACCTTACTCGTGTGCTCATGGATCACTAAGTGGAGATGGAAACATATTAGGGGGCCTTCTACTAGGAAAAATACATAATGTTGTGCATTTTTTAATAAGCATTTATATCTTGCTTTCCAAATATGATACAAGGCATCCACTCTAATAAATTTATTATAAATATGATACATTTAGCAAAATCACATATTTATAATACATGCTTATTAGTTTTATTCTTTCTATATAAGACACATTTCTGTCGTGTCACCTAAACTATCATACAGTTACATATTTATTTTACAAAAGAAAATGTTTCATGATTTTGTATAGAAAATATAGTATGAAAATTATGTTAGCTTGGATGTTGTAATTAATGACTACATAATATGGTCACCACAACTTTACTTGGATATGTGTCTTATAATTATGTAGCTGATTTGTGAAACAACACACATTTACTTTCCTTATGCCTATGTTAAGACAAGCATTATGCCAAGGACCAAGGCATATTTAGGTAACCAACTCTTCATTGATCATTATGAGGAACTTGCATGCCTCCATGTTAGCTCAATGCACCATGTTAATTCTAATTCATAGTCAAGAGGAACTACACATAAAACAAAAAGGTGACTATTTAATTATGTAATCAATGACTTTATGCATAAATGTTGTTATAATTAATTTGAACAAAGTGTGTGTGTATTTGGGATCCTAAGGGTTTAGTTTAATCGATCGTTGTGAATGTTGATGGGTATTTGGCTAATTTCAAGTCTACAAGTGTCTAGTTCAACTCCCCCTAGCTCATGCACACTAATCCATACACATGCTTATTAGAGTTGCTTTCAATGAATGTGGGGAAGCAAATCCTATAGGTTTCCCTACAATAATGGAAAACATCATTTGTCCATGTACTCATATACAAATTACATTACACCTAATTTCTAAAATGTTCTTATTTATACCTAGAGTGTCCTTAACAACTTAGTTTAGAATATAGGGTCTTTGTGACTGTGTAGAAAAGGACGATGAACATGCTTATTTATTTGTTCACTAACTACAAGAAATCATCAATGCCAAATGAATAATATGCAAATATTGTATAATCCCTCTAACAAAAGCAAGCTCAATCCCATAATGGCGTTTCCCTTAAGCCTTCAGAAGCTATTAAGGATTTATCTTATCTTCACTTGTGTGATGATAGAAGTCTAACTTTTTGAGAAGAATTATGTGTCCAAGTCTCACAACAAGAAAATGAGAAGATAAGATACTTACAACAAAAAACTAATAAATCGATAAGAATTAGGGCTAGTGATAAGATATAACAATAAACAAGACTTATGTAAATTTAAAGATGGATAACCTAAAGTAAAATGGCTTTAATGGATGGTATGAATGGTATCAAATGAAGTCAAGAAAGGACTCAAAAGTCCATCAACTAACATAGATTCACCATCCCCATCTCCACCTTCTCCTTTTATGCATGGATTTGCAAGTGTAGAGAGTAAAATACTAACAAGCCATCATATGAGATTAAATATAAACATATATATGTCTTGCACTTGTGAATGAACATATATTTCTTATTTTCCAATATGATACGAGACATCAACTTTAATCATTTGTCAATTAAGACATGTTTTAGGTAAAAACAACCCTATATATCCACAGTAGCTAAGAAACCATCCTTTCTCACCTTTTAAACATATTTAAATAGAACTAACTATACACTAAAAGCTTTTTTTTTGCATCCACAATCATTCATGACCCACACCTCTTCAACATTACCTCAATGTGCTATAACACTAACTCATAATTGAGAGGAGCGGGGAGCTATATAGAAGATGAAAAACTTGATCAACTCTCACTAAAATGGTCAAAAACTCGATGTATGAAGTTGTGAACAATTTGGACTAAGTTAACATAAACCCTTACTCGCTTGAAAACATGAAATAAAATAGTGATATGCATATTACATTAAGTCCAAGATAGACAATTTAACACTTAGGTACATGAATATTGCCACTTGTATAAAATATCTATACACTTTATCACTGAAATGTTCTTAATAACAATTCTTAGAAAATAAGTTAGAATAATACTATGAACATACTTTGTATTTGTAAAAAAAAAGATTATGACCACACCTAGTGATAATCATTACATGACATTGGATTGCAAACATTGAAAACATTGAAAACATGATTTATCACAATACAATCTTAATTCTAATAGTAACAACCCCAACCCATCCACATCAACATCCAACATCAATCACAATCACAACATGATTTACTACAATTAAATTTTATCCTCATGGCGACCACCCACTATTCATTTTCAAAATCACACAAATCATTCTTCCATAGTGGAGTCCCAGTTCCTTTTTATGAGTGGAATCTCTTATCAAACCAAGTGGAACTTTAGTGATCAAAAGTTGCCATGTCTACATTAATTTCACAAAAGAGTTTTACACTATAGCTATCCCTTTGCAATGATGGCAATTTGAGTCACGTCCTTTTCCAAACTGATGCCCGGTATGATTTTTTCCCTTTCTTGAGCATGTGCTCAAACATGAATATAGTTCATCGACGTGGAAATACTAATGGGTTTACTTGCATATTACCATGCTAGTTGAGTACCACTTCTTTTTATGAGAGGAATCTTTAATTAAACCCAATGGATCTTTTGTGATAAAACTTTGCTAATTCCACAAAAGAGTTTTAGACTGTAGCCATGCTTTTGGAATGATTGCAATTTGAGTCATGTCTTTTTCCAACATTGCCTTTTTCCCTTTTGGGGGGCATGTGCTCATACAAGAATTTACATACCATAAATAAGAGGCAGGCAGACAGTGACTTCACAAACAAAGGTACAGTAACTTGAAAAGAAGGAGCTTATTTTTCTCGGTTGTAGCTAAATTATCTAAGCATTTAGCTATAAAGTATTTAATGTTTTACGCGTTGATTTTTGTGATAATAAATTTTAATATAATTGTTGTTGATATATATAAACAACTACATGAGTTTATTGAAACCATCAATAAATATAAATCTAAATAATTTTTTAAAGGACTTTTGAGCCAATTTTTTTGTTTAGTTCCATGTTCCATCCCAAAATTCAAGGTTTTAATCGTTTTAATATCAATATCGATGGAGGTTTTAAATCATTCTCGGATGAACAAAACCTTTGAGGTAAATGTTGAGATTATAGATTTTATTTTTATTTGACTCTCTAATTTAATTAGAACAAATAGTTTATTTGTTAAAAGTTTTGGATTTTATTGTGATGAATTTTCTTTTATAAAATTTGAAATTTAAAATGTTTAAATAATGTTTTTAAATACATAAATATATTTAGCATCCTCAAATACCCAAAATACCTAAATTATATAAATTTAATAATTAGCAAATATTTTTTCAAAAATTAATCTAAATATTTCTAGCATATTCTTATAAAAAAACAAAGCTCATAAAATTTGAAAACTTCTCACATGTAAATTACTACATTATAAAATATAAAAGCAACGCTTTCATTATAAATATTGGGATCTCTGCACCACCAAGAGATTTCCATGTGCATGTCAGGGCTCTGCCACTGTTAACATTTATACCTTAATGGAGATATGTCATTGCACTTTTGCCGCAGTTTGCATCGATTTCAGATTCCTTCCACGTTCATTGTACTGCTGACATTAATGGTGGTATGTCATGTCGTAGTGAATATCACGTGACTGTCACAATTGTAAATATTAATATTGAATAAAAATAATCTTAAATTGAATGTCTTTTCATTAATAGTATTTGAAATTTGTGCTTTTATTGTATTGGAAAATGGAAATTGGAAATCGAGGTACCGTGTCAGGAACTCTGCAAATGGATAAGTTTTTTCGAAGTAAGTTTAGTTTAGTTTGATTTTATTATTATTATTATGTTTTTAAAAGTTTAAATGTAGTTGAAATTATTGGAATTGCAATTAAAAAAATACAATTTGAATAAATGAGTAAGCTATCTATTTTATACTATTTGCAGGGGGCTTATTTAACGTCATCTAGTGATAGCTTACTCATTGACTCATTTACCTCTTCAGTGAAACCAAGAAAAACTAGATTCTGCTTCTTCTCCAACTTTTTTATGGCAAATCAAATCTACAACAAATTACTACTACACTCCAGTATATTGCAATAATAAAAAACACTGATTACAAAATCATAATGTCCAAATCACCAATAACTCCCTCTGCTTTTCTTTCCAATTCCAAAATCAAATCTGAGGAGACATGCTTTCAATTATTTTGTTTCATTCTCCATGTTGGCAGCTTCAACATTAAGAATATAGATTGCACCTAGAGGGTACTGTACACTCAATTAAAGCTTATCCAACACCTACTTTTACACCAAGTGAGATGTTGAATTCATCCATCCATAAATTTAGCCATGAAAATTCTTGTTTTTTTAAGTGCAAGTTTAAAATTGAAAGTTTTGATTGGAATTTTTCTGAAAATTACACATGTATGTTTGGAACTGTATAATTTTAGTCAACTCCATAAAAATAACTGGAAAAATCTAAAACTTGGAACTATTTACCAACTCCCTTGTAACAATTAATCAACTCCCTTGTTTGTTTTATGAAACCATTCTTTATCCTTCATGATCACGGAGATTAAAGTTTTAAACCGGCATATACATAGAACATTGACTTTATCAAAACCATAACAATTAAATTTCAAATTACAAGTGTTTAGAATCTATTGCGTTGGAATTGATCTAATGATATGTTTATTATATAGATCTCAATCCTGAAATTGAAACATGCCCATAACAAAATCTACCTTTTAAAATATATACAGTACACAATTTCAGATTAGGTTTAGATGAGTCTGTAGATTCAATTTGATTTGGTAAATCAGTGTTGTTCATTATTGCATTATACCGGAGTGAAATAGTAGTTTGTTGTAAAATTGATCTACCCTGAAAACGACGGAGAAGAAGCATAATTGGGTTGTCCCTGGTCTCACCAAAGGGTAAAGAAGTAAGATATAGCTTACTTCATTTGAATAACACTAAAAATTTGGGTGTTGTCTAAATATTTTATGTTTTTATATATTTTCTTATTGTTATTTTTTTCAAAATTTGATTAGAATTCTAATGTAAATAGATATTAGAATCATATATATTAGCTATGAAAATTACACAATTTGAGTGTTAGTAAAGGGCACTATATCCATTTATGCATTCAAAAATACAATTTAAACACTTCCAAATTTAGATTTTACTATTTTTTTTACCCACAAAAAACAACTAGAAAATTCAAAACTTAGAATAAATAGACTATTCCAAATATTTGTATTAGATTTTTATTATCAAAATTAAGGTGCTGACTATAGTTTTGACAAGTTAAGAGGTTATTAATGTTTGTATTGTACCAAATACTATGAAACACAAGTTAAGAGGTTATTAATGTTTGTATTGTACCAAATACTATGAAACTCACATCTAATGTGGTTGTAAGCAAGTCACTTTAAGACAAAGTGATTTTCATCCTCAATGCTCATAGAATCACACAGATGGCAAACCCTTTCCCCATCGAGTTATAGGAATAAACCAACGCGCTGTTTGGCTATGGAGTTCATGCGAGTTCATTCTAATCTTGGTTATATTAATGTTACTAGCGAGAGATACTTCTAATCTTGAATTTTCCCGACACCATAATTTCTCTTTAAACATAGAAGTAATAATATTTTTGACATTATCAATGCTTTGCAAAATTTCATTTTCATTAATGTCCCAATGGTTTAACCAAGCCATGGTATCTTTACACCAACACCCCTTGAGGCTTAGTTGGTTTTGACTTGACTTTAAAGCAATCTTAGGAAACTTGGCAATGACCTTGTCCAATATTACAATTTATATACGTTGTCCACCACTCACTATTCTTAAACTTGGCAATGACCCTTTAGTATATTACTCTTTGGAATTATTTTTTGAGTTTTGAAAAGTAAAAGTGTTTATAAAAATGTTTTGAGAAGTAAACGTGTTAATAAAAATGTGTTTCAAAGAAAATTAAAATATTTTATTTTTTTAAAATATATTTTTTCTAGTTTTTATTGTTATAATTATTATAATATAATTGTAATTTAAATTGATGAAATTATTATTTTTAATGTATAAATAAATTTTTATTATGCATTATGGATATTGAATATTTAAAATTGCATTAATTTCAAGTTAACTTTAAACTTTTTTTAAAGGCTCACACTCATAGAGTTTCCAACCGTAACACTACACCCATTTACCATCTATTTTAAGCCATGTGGACAAGTAAACTTTAAACTTAAGTTTATTGTAGTGTTGAAATTTTATTTTGAATTTGAAACCTTTTAACTTATTTTGAAGGTTTTTGAAATGTAGTTGTGGACAATAAACATTTAATATTGATGTGTAGTAAAATTTTCAACCGGATTAAAAAACTATCTATCCATCATTTTCTCATTATATGTTTATGCCATGGACCAACTTTACAAAAGGGAGAAAAGTGTATGTAAATATATGATGTGAGATTGAACTTATGAAGAGATTCTAAAAGATTCATATAGGAAAAATAATTTATATAATTTATATGTAACATCCTTAGTATTGTAAGTTAATTCTATAAAATATCAATGTAAATGATTTTTTTCGAGAAGAAAAATCGTTGTTCCCTGTTATTCATAATGAATCAAAGGTAACTAGTTACATCACAAGATATAGAAATCATCAGAGCTGAGCTGTAAGCTGGCCTCATGTGCATATCATAGAAGATACAGGGATCCCATCCATCATCAAATAGATATACGAAGAGCTATCCACAAGAGTCCAAAAAGAAAACAAAGAGAACCTAGATAAGCTTATCCAAGGAGGTGCTCGAGGAAGAGTACTAATATCAAACGCTCATAGGTGACCATTAGTCAACCAGAAGAATCCAAAATGATACTCAATAAAATCTCAAGCAGTGATACTCAACATAACCAAAATAGTTCAAGGAGTAGAATTTACAAGCTCAGCTCAAAAGAGTTGAAGCTTATCTTCCCCAATAACTAATCCTTCATAGTATTCTGTGAAGGATAGAAGGCTAGTGGCCATGGGGAACACATCCTTGGATAAGCTATTTGCCCTCTCATTATGTTCTCTATAGACATGCTGGAAGTCTAACGTAAGAAAATAAGCTTTAAGATCGGCAATGTTGTGTCACCAAGCATCAAGATCAAGGGCTGAGAGTTTTTCCTTATCATTAGCCCAATTGATTATGATGGAGGAGTCCCCATAGACATGGAGTGATGGGATCCCTGCAATCTCTTTTGAGAAGAATAAGAGGGCCCAAAGAGACAAGAGTTCAGCTCTGGTATTGGTGCTAAGACCACACCCAAGCATGATACAAAAAAAGTGAGACTGGCTGATCAGTAAGAAGATACCAACACCTCCAAGATTTTTAGTTGCTGCTCCATCAAAAAAACCAGAAGGATAAGTTAAGTCAGGCGCAGATCCAATGTTCCTAATCCCTGAATTTATGTTGGATCTCACAGGACATGAGTTTAATAGATCCATGAATTTAGAGCAGAGAGGCAAGGTCTCAGGTTTTTTATCTTCAAAAATATAGAGATTGCGGGTGATCCACAGGGTCTAGATAAGGAAGCAAGGAAGGTAGAGGTAAGCATTGTCTCTAATCATCCAACCTTCAATGTTTCCCAAAAGTGTAGGATCATCCCAAGTAAGACAGAAGTTAAGTTTCCTGTTCAAAATGTTGATGATGGCTAGAGGGAACGTGCAGTCTACAAAGAGGTGTTTGACAGTTTCCTCAATTGAGTTGCAGAGACTGCATCTGCTGGGCCCGATCCAACCCTTTTTACATAAGTTGTCCCAAGTGGATATGCGGTTCTCCAAACTCAGCCATACAAAACAAATGATCTTTAAAGGAATGTTACAACACCAAATACTAGAGTGGAGTTTGACCGGAGATGGAGGCATCAAAGATGATACAATAAGGTTATAGGCAAAACTGGCTATAACAGAGCCCGAGACCTTATTATGCATCCAAATGAGAACATCATCATTATCATTAAGTTTAATACCTCCATGAGACAATCGTCTAATATAATATGTCCAAAGTGCAGCCCAACTACCACCAAGATCCAAATTTGTTGCAGTTAGCCAATAAGTTTGACAGTTAATAGTAGGGCAAATATTTCGGGCCTGAAAAAGGTGCATGATCCCATAATCTGTTAGGTAGTCCTTGAGTCTTTCTGGGAGAAAATAGGAATATTTCAGTCCAACAACGGGATCGATTCCTATTTTTATGCTCCTTCCATCACCAACCTTCCATCCCAGTTGACTTGTGATCCAAGAGAGGGATCTGATGAAGCCATTCCAAAAGTATGAGGTACCGCGAAGTGGAAATATTTTTTTGTGCACCCAATCAACTACTGATAAGTTTTTTAGATACTTGTGACCGATAATGCTGCTCCAAATACCTCTTCCCTTCAAGGCCATCCAAATACTTTTCAGTCTAAGAGAAATCCCAAACCATTAAAGGTTTTTTATGTCCCACCCTCCATAATCATGTGGTTTGGAGATAGAATGCCAATCCATAAGGTGCAGTCTCTGTCTTCCATCAGTACTTCCTCAGAGAAATGTAAAAATGTGTCGTATGATGGTGTTCAATATGGATTTTGGGATGTGGGCCAGAGCAAACCAATAAATTGCAAGTCCAGTGAGGATAGATCTAAAAAGTATTATACTTCCACCGAGAGATAGATATATGTAGGCCCAATTAATAATTCTTTTTTCAAACATGCTGATGATCCATCTCCAATCACTGATACGATACCTAAGAGGTTTGAGACGACACCCCAGGTATTTGAAGCTAGTGGAAAGTGGATCCGTTTTAAAGGGCAGGATGGAGGAGATGAGTTCCCTGGTTCCCAACTCCACTTCATTATATAGAAAGGAGGATTTTTCAAGACTTATAGACATTCATGTAGCAGAACAAAAAATATCAAGTGCTTCCTTATAGGCTTGCCATTCACCAAAAGTTCCAATCCAATAGAAAATAACATCATCTACAAAAATTAAGTGAGTGATTGATAGGATCAATGAGATTTGTAACCCTATGATCTTGCCCCTTTTCTGTGCATCCAAGGTAATGAGGCTTATACTTTCAATAACCAGAATGAGAAGAAGGGGAGAAAGTGGACAGTCATGGTAGATACCTTGAGAAGCAGGGAAAAAATTGGAAGGGGAATTGTTGACCAACATCGATAAGTTGGAATAACTGACACAAGCCATGATCCAATTAACTCCATCAACAAGTATACCAATCTGGAGAAGGACAAGCCTTAAGAAGGTCCGATTAACACGATCAAAGCTTTAACTAGATCAAGCTTGAGCACCATACCTAGAGGTTTTTAATTTGGACGGTGTGGAGGAGCTCTTGAGTGATACCAATAGGTTCAAAGATAAGTCTGTATTTGACAAAGACATATTGTTGGCCAGAGATAGACTTATCCAAGAAAGGCTTGAGACACAAGGTTGCAATTTTTGAAATAAGCTTATAAATAAGATTGTAGAGAGAAATTGGATGAAAGTCTGCAAATGTAAGGGGTTTCTTACACTTGGGAATGAGTGTGAGGAAAGTAGAGTTCATGGAGATGATAACCTTCCCTTCAATCCGATACTGTTCAACCGCTCTCAGTAGATCACCCCCAACTAGATCAAAAAAAAAGAGGAAAAACTCAAGTGGCTAGCCATCAAGGCTAGGGCTCTTATCTTTTTTTAATCCTTTTAAGGATGCTTCAACTTCTTGTAGAGTAATTCCGAGTGAAAAATACCAACATCTTCCTCTTGTACAAAGGAGGGGAAGGGATTAATGACTTTGAGCTGGTTAGCTATGTTTGTAGAACCATCATCTTTGACAAATTTGAGAAGTGTTTTTGACCTAGCAGTTTGAGATGGGGTTCATATTCAACAATGTCTCCCATAGGATTTTTAAGAGCCCAAATGGTTTTGGAGTTCCTTCTAGCCGAGGAAAAAGTATGGAAGAACTTAGTATTAGCATCTCCTTCACTGATCCATAATACTCTAATTTTTAGTTTCCAAGTCAAGACTTCATGAGCCAAATAACTTTCATTTTTTTCTTTAAGGGTTGAAAGGAGATCAGAATCACAGTCAGATAGAAAACCCGAGGTCTGTTTTGTAAGGAGAGACTGCATATCCATATCAATGCCAACTATCTCATGATTCCTTAAGAAGTACTGTTGTTTTCCCCAGTTTTTTACTGCAGATTTGAGCCTTTTGAGCTTGTGTGTGAGGATTGACATATGATCACAAGGACGGAGATGGGTAACCGAGGTCCAATATGTTCTAACAACCGAGGGAAAATCCTTCTCTGCGAGCCAAGCCCTATTGAATTTGAAAGGGTAGTGGAGGGGATTTGACCGAACATCCCACTCCAGGAAGATAGGGTAATGGTCAAAGATAACATAAGGTAAGGACTAGGATCTATAACGGTTGTGTAGGGGAAGAAGATGAGCCGAGGCCAGAAATCTATCCAGCCTTTTTCTGATCCCCTCAGTCCCAGCCTGCCCATTTCTCCAAGTAGGTCCAGGAGAGTGTGGGGCAATGCCAATTAAATTATTATTAGCCAAGAATTGATAGAAATAGGGGGGCAACAAATCAATCAGTGCTTTGTTTCCCCATACTTCAGAAGCAGAGATAGTAAAGTTGAGATCCCCACCAAGTAAAAGATTGGGTAGGTCTAGATGAGCCCCTTCAAGTACCTTATCCTAGAAGTAAGCCCTATTATTATAGGGGCCATAACATTTGAGGATGGAAAGCTCATCATTGAGGCCTTTGAACTTGACTTTGATAAGAATACCGACTAAAGAGGAAAAATCTTTACAATAGATGACAAGAGGGTTCCAGCTAGTAAGGAGACCCCCAAAAAGTCCATAGGAGTTGATGGCACATAATTCCCAACCAGGTTTGAGTCTAGAAAAGAGATGCAGTGCTTGATAATAGTTACACATGGTTTCCTGAATGAGGATCATATTAGGGTTAAGTGACATAAACAATGAGTGAAGGGATTTTTGTTTGGTCAGCCTTCCAAAAACACGAAAGTTCATGGAAAATTTTTCATTGAGAACCAGAATTGTCAGTTGGCATTGCTCTAAGTTCCCGAGGGGAGGAGGAGAGGGATGAGAGGGGAGCTCTAGCTGTAGCCTTAAGTCTCACTGAAAGCGGAGTGTAGAGACTAGTTGACCCTATATCCCCCGAAGGAGTAGAGGGGGGATGTTCTTTCTAGATTTGCGAATAGTTACATTTTCAAATCTAATGGAGTCCAGTGGGAGAGTGGAGGGGGAAATAGGAGACTTAGCTAAGAAAATAGAGAGAAATTTGAGGAGTGAGGGATCCATAAAGGAGGGCGAGTCACAAGGGATTGTAGGAGAATGGAGAGGAGGTGCAAGAGAATGGGAAGTACCGGCGAGAGGAGGGAAGTCATCCGAAGTGAAAGGAGGGGGAGCCTCAGTGGTTGAAAGGTGAGGTGGAAGGGTGCAGGAAGGAGCCAATCAAGGAGAAAGGGACAGAGGGGAGGACTCTGGACAAATCAGTGGTGTCTTTTCCAGAGCAATATTAACAACATGAGTGGATATAGAGCTAACAAGAAGGGACATACAAGAGTAGTTTTCAACATCTTCGATATAAAGTAGTTCACCCTTGGTTAGATCCTCGTAAAGAGTCGTGGAAGAGGAATTATGTAATCCATCAGGTGATCGAGCCAAAACCACCTTAGTCTTAGGGGAAACATCAGGAGGGGAGTTGGAAGAGGGCTTGCAGAGGATAAAACCCTTAGAAAGAGGAGTACCATGGAGGAGAGAGGTACAAGAGTTATGAAGGTGGCCTGTATCATGACAAAAATTGCATCTGAAAGGTACATTAAGGTAATCTAACCTCTGGTTGATAGTATTCTCACCACAAACAATATCTATCTCAACAAGTAAGCCTTTGGAGACATCCAGTTCAACAAGAACTCTTGCCATACACTTATCAAAGATAAGATGAAAATCATTTTCTAAGGCAACAGAACGCCCAAGTGAGTTGGCATGGCTTGTGAGGAAGTCCTTGTTCCACAGGGGAAAGGAAGGCTAGGTAGGAGAACTCATAGGTGGCGCTTAATAACCCTTTATCGAAGAGGTTCGAAGTTAGAATGCCAACGAATCAGGACTAGAGATCCTTTTTGAATGGTCCAAAGTGTGTTTAAGATGAGAGTCACATCCTTATCTTCAAGGAAGATGGGAACTAGCCATTTATTGTCTAGAAGGCTAATGGTGGGTACACAATATAACAACAGTTTCCAGTGGAGAGTGGTCCACTCCAACCACTCCTTCTTGTTCATCGAACAATATTCAAGGTGTCCAATTAGAACTCTACAACAGAGCGACTCCACCCTATTCATCAAAATATCACGACCAAGGACATGCCTATGCTTAGAATCAAGAGCTTTGACAACTTTTACTTTTCGACGAGAATGGTAGGAAGGGTTACTGCGGGAATGTGTAATACCCTTCCCTCCATCAGAAGAAGAGGGAGGTCCCGACTTTGAAGGCATGAGTAGGTCAAGGGGAACCAGTCCTGAGAAATAAGGTAAGGACCCCAATGCAGAGGTAGAAACAAGACAGGATAAAGGCTCCCTCATAGCGTATCCATAGGTCAAGGGCACCCTCCATGGGACAATGAGAGGGGGCCAACTGTTTCGACAAGACAAAAAAAATAGCAGCTAAGAAAACCATGAGACCCAAAAAACCTGAAAGTCACAAAGGAGACAATGTTGTGCAACCCAAAAGACCGACATAGGAGTGAGGATATTCCCACTTATTTTTATACATGGTTAGTACTAAGCCCTTCATAATAAATGGCGGACTTCATGTGGGTCTAGAGGCATCTACAGTGCTTAAAATTAAAAAATACCTGCCCCAAAACCCTAGAACAATAACAAAAACAGGAAAAAAACAATAGTGGAGAGATGGCTACCTGTTGAAACATCACAACCGTGAGCAGAGTGACGCGAGAAGCCTCCATACGTGTGATAGCCGCTGACAACAAGAACCCCATCAAGAGTAAAACCACTTATCTCCTTCCAAGACGAGAAAGACTGGTGCACAAGGTGGCAGATAGGTGCCAAGCTGAGGAAAACGTCGTCCATTTCCAGCATCGATGTAAATGATTTATATCAATAAGCGTTTTGAGGAAGAATTATAATAATCTTTCAATCTTGATTATAATAAAATGATTATAATATTAATACAATTAGGATTAAGTATATTTTATATTTAAAGGAAAGGTAAAAGTTTAATTATATGCAGTTTTGAGGAAGAATTATAATAATCTTTCAATCTTGATTATAATAGAACGATTATAATATTAATACAAGTGGGATTAAGTATATTTTATATTTAAAGGAAAGGTAAAAGTTTAATTATATGTATATTTTGTAAAAGCAAACATAGAAAAAGGAGGAAACCATTAGGGTTTCTCTTTAGAGATAGTTCGACCCACCTAAGAAAAACCATACATTTATCTCAAAGGAAACAATTAGGGTTCAAATTCAATTTATTTTTTTTTGAAGTTCTTGGAGGGCAGCCAAGTGAATGTTGTTAGAGGGATTTTCCCCAACGTAGAGAATTGCTCCTTCTAACACTCACGATTTTCTCTTAATCTTGGAGGGAGGGCGACCCCTTTAGGTTCCATGACTCGATAAACTAGATAAACAACCTTCTAGTCAATGCCTTCTATCATGAAGGTGTCACACCCTAATGTTATATTATAATACCATCCATGATAAAATAAAAAGGGTGCTTATACACTCTCATGTAAGGCGTATCCTACCCTTTCTACTGAATTCCTACCCTTTCTACTTTCAGATGTTTTTGGATGTAATTTTCTTTACTAAAATTAAGTATGAAGAGATTTTATGAGGCTTAACTATTGAATTAATTAACTTTCTTAATGTATATACATAATTCAAATGAGGCTCGTTCTCTTGGGTAATATTTTGTTTTCCCGAGTTTGATGGGAAGCCATACTAGTAAGAATAATATATGTAAAAGTATTATATA
>LPNX010181217.1:62588-132434 GCA_001517045.1 Pseudotsuga menziesii | reverse complement strand
ACTTAGAATTATCAATTTTGGTCATTTATCCCTTTAAAAAAACTGTGGTGACCAAAAATTTTGGTCTCGTGGTCACTAATCTCTCATTTTCCACTAGTGGAGCACAACACAGAGATAACCCAAGGCAGCATACAACAGATAGATAGAAAAACTAGACTTATCTCTCATGTAGGAGACATGATCAGATTCCCCAGGTATAATGGACAAGAGGAGGAGTAAGAAACTCAAAGTAATAGCTGAACACAAGTGTATATTGAAACATGGATATCAGAAAACAAAGAGTGCTATGTTCAAGGATGACATGCTGCTATTACTGAAAACAAGAGAAAACTTCTTCCTTACCTTCCCTGTTAAATTTTTAACGAGACCAGGAAAGTAAAATCGGTTCCCTCTTCATTTTTTAACAAGCTTGAAGAGATGAGAAAATAATGCTTGATACACTGATTCGTGGATTTAATGAGCCTAAACTAGTACATGCTTAGATGGTGTTTTCACATTTAGAGAGTCTAAAAATACCAAAGAAGACTCCAGGGGGGTCCTTTTTCGTCCAATTTAGTCTCCTAAGGCTGAAAAAGTATAAAACAAACCACAGAAGAACTCTCTTAACTTCCGAAGAAGAAAAGGTGCACCTTTTTTGTACTTAGTCAGGGAGGTCCGAAAAAGGTTAAGTTACCACCTACCCAACGCTCCTTCCAGAACAGCATAAGATAGCTTGATTTTTACGAGTGTGAAGGAAAGCAATATCACTCGGAAAGATCCATTTGGTTACGAGAAATGGGGCTTACAACAATAAACTCGTTGCTTTGTTCTTTAGTGTTTAACGAGCATGACAAAGACACAAAGTACACTCGGAATCTTTTTCATGTTTGGGTCCAGAGCACGAAAAAGAGAAAACTAAGCTCAAACCGGGTGTTCCTTTTCTGTAAATTTAGTCCCTCAGGTCTGGAAAAGTGATAAACCTATACCTGAGAATACTCTTCTCAATTCAAAAGAAAAGAGAGTGATCCTTTCTCGTATTATTCTGCATGGTCCGAGAAAGAGATAACCTACCACCAATGCGGATGCCCGTTCACATATTCTTAATGAGCTTGAATGGACGAGATAACTCGGCAGTCAAGTTTGTTTTGAAGGAGTCATACCTGGGCCTAAAGAAAATCCATAAGGTCGGGGAGTCCTATAAAGGGATAGCTTGTAAAAAGAGATTCAGAAGAAGCTCTATTTGGCATGAAAAATAGCTATGAGGAAACCCCAGGGCCTGAAATAGTGATGGTATGAGTACCAAAGGATGACAAGGGCATAAAAATATGATACTCATGAAATAAGGACCCTAGCCACAGAAGAACAATGGTAGAGACAAGGGAGTAAGGGCTTAGAATACCATAGTCCATGGCAAAACATTGAATACTAAGGTTAATGTGGAGTGATAAGATACCAACATGTGTTGGAGATAGCAAAACCACCCTATAGAAGCATCAACACTTTGTGAAAGTTGGTAAACCTATTACAAGGCACAAAGAGGGTGATATTAGTTAATTGACATTTCAAACTATATAAAAAGACCCACTTTACGAAATATTATTTCTATAAATAGTTTGAAAATTAAAACGTTTCTCACCATTTGAACTTTTTGAACCAAAAAGGAAAGTTTACCCTCGACCTTTGATTGATCACCGTGGACAATTGGACCGTCAGAATTGGAATCCGTCAGCTTCAGGTAATTCTACACCCTGAACTCGTCAATTTTATCTAAACAAATATTAAATTTAATGGTGAATTCAGTATTTTGCATCATCCCAAATTATGGCAATGCGCATTCGCGGGTTGCTAAGCGTAAGAGTCGCGAATACACATTTCATTCGCGGGTTGTTGAACAGGAGAGTCGTGAATGACTCGCGACTTGTCTAATTAGACAGTCGCGGATGCTGCGCTATAGGGAAAACTTCAAAATTTATGCAAAATTTTGAATTTTTTATGATGAAATACTGAACCAAATTTTGTGTATTTGCCAGGAAAAATATGGTGTTGGAGTGGAGGGAAAGAGAGCATGAAATAATGGATCATGCGGCACTCCAAAGCGCACCCACAATACAAGCATTGAGGACTTGTGAGCTGCTGAAGTTCTTTTGTACATCGCCCATGCGGGAAAATGTACGCTTACTAGAATTCATGGTCAATTACTGGGATCATGACATGGGGATGTTCAACCTTCAAGGTGAGACCTTAGAGCTTAGCATGGAAGATATATATTTCATAACCGGGTTGTCACAACAGGGGGCACCGATGAATTTGGAGGGCAATGGCAGGGGTGGGGACCCCTTGAGTGTCCAAAACTATGTTGACATGTTCTTTACACCAGGTACGCAAAAGAAGGGCAGCAGTGTTATTATTGCAGACATCCAGGATTTCACACTCCAGGTACTAGCTAGTACTATTGTGAGACTTGCAGGATCATCAGGGTTACATATGGCCACCAGGAATCAAATGAGGGTGGCAGTTGATTGCTTTAGAGGTGCTCTCAATGATTGGTGCTCAGGAGTCCTCCCCATCATGAAGAGGCAACTATCCGACTGCAGGAGAGGAAGACGCAAGAATTTTGGCTATGCCAGCATACTAGTAGCATTCTTCTTCGAGAGAGTACCAGCCATGAGCCCTGCTATACCACTACAGGTCAGACATCCATGTCAGCCGAGGCTGAGTCGGTGGGGAGACATCTTCCTCCGTCAAGGAGGAGGAGACATAGTACACAGCATCTAAGATGATGACTTTTATATATGGTGGGAACGACAGCTGCCAGCGTTGGAGCAGTTTCCATACACTAGGATGGATTTTCGAGGTGACCCCGATCTTGTCCTCCCTCCAGGACGAATATGGGGCGATATGGGTAAGTTATTTTTTTTAATTTTTTATCATTTTCAATTTTTTATGAATTTTCAAATGATATAATACATACATATGTACAAGTCTTAATCCTATTCATGTTTCAAAATGCAGATATTGGACCAGTCCGCCCTGAAGGGCACCCCCGCATGTTCGTGCATCCAGTTGTAGGAGGAGACCCAAGATTGGTCAGGATACTCGAGGGGAAGCTGGCTAGGCTAACCCAATGAGTACCTGCTATACGGATCGAGCATATCCCTGCAGCCATGCAGGAGTTTGTAGTAGGGGTTCCACCGATTTGGCTACATCTGTTCAGGTGAGTAGCTAGAGCAGTACTTGTATACAGAGATGCAGTGGAGGATTCCGAGGCCGAGGAGGCTGAGGAAGCCAGGGTGCATAGAGATCATGGGGACCAAGGTGGTCCAAGTGGCCAGGGCGGCCATGCTTAGTTCTAGGGAATTTTGATGGATTATGATCCACATTTTGTATATTTTGTATATGACGGGATCTACGGGTCAGACTTGATCTATCTACAGACATATATTTTACATATATATTTATGTTGGTTGTTGGCTTATTTACAAGTGTTCTTTACATGTTTGTTGTATATTTTATGAAATGTGTGTGAGATGCCAATCCAAAATATAATTAGCATATGCATCAGTCAATGAATTTTGATTACGTGGAATATGATTGAAAGTAATAACTTCAAAATGTCTTTCCAATAAATGAATTTGCATGAACTGACGTAACAAGGCAGGATTTCGTACCTGATAAGCTCGATTGAGCTGGGAAACTACCAACTGAGAATCCAAACGGACTTCAAGTTGGGTGATGCCACGTGACAAAGCATCCCATAAAAGCTCAATAACAGCCCTATACTCAGCAACATTATTAGAAGCAGGACCTAGACAAGCGCCACCCACGACAACAAGCTGTCCTGTGGGAGAATAGATAACCCATGCTGTTGAGGCCAGGTTACAAGTGTGACGACTGGCGCCATCAGCGAAACCTACATACATTTCGAAATACATCTGCAAAAACCAGCAGATAATATAAAAAAACAAAAATGACAACCTATTGTACATAAAATACATACAAGAAAAATACAAGAAAAAGTGCTAAGCCTAAGCATAGTACTTCTTCAGGTAGAGCCCATTTCTAGGCTCAGGCAGCTTATTCCCATCATAATACATTAATTCATATGCGCCTTTACTTAATACTTTCAACATGACATAGGTTCCTAACCACATAGCCTTGAATTTTCTTGCCCCCAAGGGTTCTTTATCTTGGTTCCAAAGCAAGACAAGTTCCCCTTCAGAGAAAACCCTAAGTTCGACCATTTTATCATATTGAGATTTAACCCTATTTTTATAAGCCTGATTGGAAGTCAACGCATCTCTACGTTGCTCATCAAGGTGTTCTAGATGTACTAGAAATTCTTCAAGCTCAGTCGTATCAGGTAACACATGAATGGCTATCTTCAAGGACAGGATTTCGCATTCAATCGAAGTAACTGCTTCCACCCCGTGAACGAGTTGGAAAGGGGAATAACCTGTGGCAGTCTTAACATTAGTTCTGTAAGCCCAAAGAGCAGGATATAACATGATGTGCCAATTAGAACAGGCTGCATCAATTGTCCGTTTAAGGATAGTTTTTAAAGTCTTGTTGACAGCCTCAACCTGACCATTTGCTTGTGGATAGTATGGAGAAGAATGTTCTTGTCGAAATCCAAGCATGGTGGTCAGTTCCGTCATCATGTTATTTTGAAAATGAATGTCATGGTCAGTGATAATCATGTTGGGAATACCAAACCTTGCAATAATTTGATTGAAAACAAAGAAAGCTGCAGTTTCCCTGTTATCTTTGAAAGTAGGCATTGCCTCTACCCATTTCGTAAAATAGTCAACAACGACAATGATGTATTTATGCCCCCCAATCGAGACTGGGTTGTAGGTCATGTAATCGATCCCCCATTTCATGAAGGGGCCTACCGAGACAATAGGAAATAACGGAGCAGGATGCAACCGCATTTTTATGGTGTAAAGCTGACACAGATGACAACGCTTCACGGCTTTAAAGATCGTGGCCCAGAAATAACCAGCACGCAATATCTTCTGGGCTATTGCTAACCCAGATAAATGACCCCCACATTCTCCACTATGGGAATCATTTAGGACAATATCCACTTCCTCATGAGTAAGGCAGGGACGTAAGATGGAATCTACCCCTCGTCGATATAATGTATCTGCTATAATGAGGTAGTTCTTGGCATGAAGGCGTAACTTACGTCGTTCCTCCCTAGAGTAAGCGGCAGGATACTTCAAAGTCTGGAGATATATAAGAATATCCCCGTACCAAGGGTCAGAGGTGGATATGAGGAAGATGTTCTCATCTGGGAATGAGTCATCCTCAACCGCTACATTTTCTTCAGTGGGAAATTCTGCTATTAGCTCAGCAAAAGCTAAGGACTTTTTAGACTTAGTGGATTGAAAATCCAAGTCAAACTCCTAGAGAATGACTATTCACTTGTTAAATTTTCCCCGAACAATCCGTCAGGATAAAACATATTGGAACGAATTCACATCCGCCACTACTGTTGTGGTCCTCAGTAAAATGTAGTGTCGCAACCTATGCACAGCATAAACAGCTGCTAAGGCCAACTTCTCGACATGGGAGTATCTAAGCTCAGGTCCTGCCAAAGCACAGCTAAGATAATAAACGACATGCTCAACGAGCTTATCGTCCTCTTGGACTAGTACTACCCCAATGGTCGACTCCGATGTGGCCAGATATAATATAAAATCCCTAGAATAATCTAGTGGACATAATAAAGGAGCCGACAGCAAAGCTTTTTTCAATGCCTCAAACACAAGTTGTGCAGTTTCATCCCATACAAAAGGAGTGTCTTGTTTGAGCAAGCGCATGAAACCTTTAGTGATCTTGGCATAATTAATGATAAAACGTCAAAGAAAGTTGGAATTTCCTTGCAGGCTTTGAAGTTTCCTGAGAGAACGAGGAGGAGGCAGATTTACAATGGCCTCAACTTTTAATGGATCCACCTGGATGCCTCTACTAGATACGATGAATCCGATTAATCTTCCTGACTCGACACAGAAAACACACTTGTGGGGATTCAAGTGAATTTTATAGTATCTGCATCTTTCAAAGATCAATTTTAAATGATCTGGATGTTGAACTCTCTTGCGAGAATGTGCAGGAAGATCATCAAGATATGGTTCGACAATGGATTTTATTTTGTGAAAAGAAAAGTTCTAGGCTCATTGAAAGGTAGCCCCAACATTTTTCAATCCAAACGGAATTTTTCTATACACAAATGTACCCCAAGGGCAAATGAAAGCAGTTTTATGTTGGTCTTCCGGTTTGATTTGGATTTGATTGTAGCCGGAGAAACCATCCATAAACGAAAACACCTCACTCCCCGCACATGCATCTATGATCTGGTCAATAAATGGTGTGGGGTAATTGTCCTTAGGACAGGCTTTATTGAGGTCTCTAAAGTCTGTACAAACACGAATAGTCCCTTTCTTTTTATCAACAGGAACAGGGTTGGATACCCATTCGGTCAAAGCTATGGGATATATAAAACCAGCTTTCAACAACTTTTCAACTTCTGCCTTCACAGCCGCCGCTTTACGCGGGTTCACGGGTCTCAATTTCTGTCGAAACATCTTGGCATCAAGATAGGTTCAGATTTCATGTTGAACAATAGATGGATCAATGCCTATCATCTCCTCATATGACCAGGCAAAGATATCGCGGAATTCCTTGAAAAGGGTAGTGTAGATGGCAATCTCCTCCGGAGAGCAGTTTGCACCTATATAGATGTTTTCCATGACATTCAGATTCACAGAGATATTGATAGGTATAGTGGTGGAAATGTTTTCCATATTCCCCTCAGAAAACACTCCTTCCCTAGGTAAAGGGTTGATAGGTACCTCAATATCATCTGACAGTCTCACTTTAAACTCTTGGTTTTCTATCTTGCTCACATCTGGAAGAAAATAGGATCGATGATGAAGATCCTCACAAATCTTATCACGTCCACTCATGGCTTCCAGAATAGCTTCATCGGAAGGTAAAACTGTATCTAAGCAATCTATGGAATGTAAAGAGTTTTTTGCCCATGCGGGCAGATAGACTTCTTCCAGATCATCTAAGACTGTTAGAGGATCTGGAATGGGAACAGCAGCAGCTTGAGTGATGGCTTGATAAGCTACCTCTACTGTCGATAAGGGCACTTCCAGTTCATGGGGGGTTGGGAGGACCAAACGATCAGTCCTATTGACAACCGTAGATATGGACTTCCCCACAATAGTAGAACCAATGTAATTCACTGGGGAGAGAAGGTCAAATGTGCCCATCAATGATGCATACATTCCAGCTCTCAAGCTCTGTGTAGTAGGTTTGTCCTGATCAACCAATGGAATAGTGGATTCCTTAGACTCTAAATGGCCTTTTCAGGTAAAATCAAGTTGGTCAACAGTAACCAACTTGCCCTCATGTGGAAAAACCACGACATGAAGAACAACCGATGCAACAGCAGACATTGCATAAGACCAATTCCTTCCCAGAAGCAAATTGTAGTCCAAGGGAGCATCGATCACTTCCACTTCAATAGACACTGCTTTGCCTACCAACTTAATCTCAAAAGCCATCAAGATACCATGAGGACAGAAGGACCTTCCATCAAAAGCAGTAAGTAAAGTGTTTGATGGGACCATCTCTGGGGATCCAAGAGCTTTCCAGCAGGCCAGGGACATAACACATGTAGAGGCTCCCTCATCAACAACTGCCCTTCCAATGGTCTTACCACCATGGATGACATCTATTGATAGGGCTACATGGTAAGGCAGGAGAATTTTGACATCAGACAAATTGAATTTCGCCATGAGACTCGAAGAATCCATGCTACCTAAAGCTGCTAAGAGAGCATCCCACTGGGTAGGACAACTCTGTAACACCTCTAAAGCTGACATTGCACATGGGGTTTGAGCTAAATATTCAACCACTGAGTAGTTTGAAGCAGCCCTAGCATTGGGTTTATTCAAGGTCTTCTTGAAAACACCTTTTGGTATTTTCGGCATAGTTTCGTCAGGTTTCTCTATTGTGAGAGGGTTGGAAGGTTCAACTATAGCTTTACCCTTCTTAGAAGTCTCAGTTTCATAGTTTTTGTTCCTGGTTTGCAACAAAGTCGAAGATCAAACCATGTTGATATAATTAGGGTCAAGGGAAGCTTGAGTTCCCCCTGCTACATTAGAAGGCGAAGAATAGTTCTGTCCTTGGGGAAAAGGATCCTTCAGGACAACCGGTTGTTGAGCTTTGAGCAGCTTCTGGGCTTGATCCATAAGGGGACAAAGGTGAGTAAGGTGGTCCTCTTGGCACAACTTACAAGGGAACTTAACCTTCTTCATTTCTTTTTTGCCCCCATCAGCATTATTCACGGGCTTTGGCTTGTTTTGGTTTCCCTCTCCCTTCTTACCTTTCTTTTTCTTCCCGCCGGGTTACTGATTTCCCTTCTGAGAGGTTTGAGCAAACACACCGTAGACTGGGAGAGGGGGCAGCCTTTGCTGCCTCCACCATAGACTATTTTACAGACAACTGGTGAAGTTGCTTAGTTAAAGACTCTATGGTGGGAGGGTTGACAGACCCAACCACACCATCGGCATGGGGTCCAAGCTTAGGTTTCTCCGCCTTGTGTGAAGGCCTCGGTGCCTCAGGGATGATCTCATACAAGATCCTAGACTGTGAATAAATCAAGTCTAACTGCTGGGCCCTGAGTATGGCTTCTTCTTCATTCGTTACTCCTGATGTGGAAACATCCTTAGATATGTATGGAAACAGTGATTTAAGGAACCATTCTAATAGAAACTCAGGAGGAATGGTGGCTTTGATAAGGCTCTTTTGCCTCCTCCACTCTTGGATATGATCCGAGATGTGGGTAGCCTTATTTTTTCTAAAAGTAGACAACAAGTCCATTCCAAAATCGTATCGAACTGGAAGCTGAAAGTGGCTAAGGAAAGCACTAGCCAAATCCCAGAAACTACTAAAGGCAGCAGAAGGCAATTCGATATACCACTTTGCCGCCGAACCTGTCAAGGTCCTCTTGAATAGCCTCAATCTAATTGAATCCTCATTCAACGAATTGGAAGAACACCATAAGTGAAAAGTGGTGACATGTGCCCCAGGATCTTCACCAGCTTTACCTTCGAACTTAGGGATGTCCGATGGCAATTTGGTGGGAACAGGTGGCCACAAGGGGTCATGCCTCACCGGGTCATTCATCAATTTTGACAAGTATGGCAAGTTTAAAGTTGCCAGGAAAGGAAGTTTGGGCCTAACCAGGGTAGTAAATGTGCCAACTTGGGGATTTGAGGGACCTTCCCCCGAATGCCCATGGGTAAAGATGGGGTTTCCCCCAGCCACCAGTTGTGAAGTGGGAAGGTTGCTTTGAAATGGATTCCATCGGTAAGCCATAGGTTTTTGTGTGGGTGGTGCAGTGTAAGTGGTTCAGGCCGTCCCCATAGAAGCAGGGGTCTGAAAGACTGGAGCGGGTATCCCTCCGCTAAACAACGAAAAGGGAGAGCTCATGTATGGGACCGAAATAGGGGTTTGGAAGCTCTGCCCGTAAGAGGTGTTGCTCCCAAACTGCACTCCTACATATGAAGGAGATGGACCTACGTATGGACTGGATGGGGGAATGTGCCCCCTATTCCAAGGAAATCCTTGGACATATGCCGAGGATCCTACCATACCACTCTGGGTAGTGTAAGGGAAGGAAGAAGGAATGGTAGGTATATTGGGGATCCCAGTAACCGTGCTACCAGAAGTACCTCCTAGGTTTGAGTGAATCGGTGGTTGAACCACCCAGTTCGCTGGAGTTAAAGGTGTAGAAGGAAAACTAGATCTAGGGGCACTTACTGAGGTAGGTAGTACCCCTTCAACTGGAAGGGTTGAGGTAAACACAAAAGAACTTTCTTCCACAGAAGACATGACTCTACCCACAGGTACACCTAGCACTGGTGAATCAAAAGGTCTAACCTGGATGATCACAGGATCGTTTAAATCAGTCAAGGGGGAGTTAAAATTTCTTGCAAACTCGTCAGTATACAATTCTTCTATCTCAACTGTGTCAAGATTGAAATGGTTAGCAATGAGTTCTAGTTCACCAAGAACTTCACTTATTCCTACAGGTTCAAATGAACCATCTGTGTCTAATCTCCACCTTTGAGGTAAAGGTGGAGGCTCCAATGCAGTGATAGGAGGAAGGTTTCTCAAACTTCTTGACCTTCTAACAAGTTGGTCCTCCAGAATTAAAAATTTGACAAATCACACCCTAAGGCCAACTAAACACAGGCCAAACCACAGAGCATACACTAAAAAGTTCCTAGAGTCTCAAGCAATCAAACCAGGGTAAAATATATACTTTCCCGAGGAAAGCTGATGAACGATTACTCGGCATCCTTGAAGTGGTTCTTAGGCACAAGCGGAGGAATCACCCACCACCCTCCTACACTTTCACCAAGGGTTACCTTCCAAGACCGTTCAAGGTGAACCAAAAATAGCCTTCCGATTTACCTAGGTATGAAACCTAAAAGACAAGAGACTAAAGGCTACCTTGGCAATACCAACAGTCTGGGGGGACAGTCATCAGCCGAACTCATACTCATGGGCAGGGTAGCTGAGTTCGAAACTCTGTCTAGGATAGAATCCCCAGATGCGTAAAAGTCCTGGGTTACGTTTTGACAAGGATTAAGAGGGTTATCTCCTCTTTCCAAGCCTCCACGCAGCCTAGTGCTTAACTCCCGTTTGAGAGGAGCTTCCTAGATACAGTGATAGAGTCAAGGATTTCCCTAAAGAAAGGTCCACTACGTCTGAGTTTATAACTTGTCGAAATTTTACACTTCCTAGCCCACAAGTCTAGCCTAAGCTAGTAGGTGAAAGGCCCCTAGAAAACAAAACTTACTAGTAAATTTTAATTTATGTGTTTATTTTAAAGGGTTGTTCTTTACTCAAGAGGAAATGGGGTGGTATACTGTATGATGTTTTGACTCAAACAAGAAACAAATGAAAGTAAAGGTGCATTCAAAGCAAAATCACTATTATAAAAGCAAACTTCTTTTTAATTTTTGCAAATATGTATTGATGAATTGAAAGCAACGATGAAAGAAACTAAGCCTATGTTTTTGTAGTTTTTGATATAATATTTTTAAATTGAAATAAACACTATTGTGCAAAAATTACAATGCAAAAGATTTAACTATGTTTTCTTTTCACTTTTAAAAATAATCAAAACTCTACTATGCATCTACAATGCACTATGCTTGAGCAAACTTGACATTTATAAACTGTATAAAAGTAACAAACTGAAGCAAACAGGCTGATATAACCAACAGACAACCAATAAAGGAAGGCTAGGAACCCTAGCTTGGGTGATAACAATGACAAAGAATCACTGCAGACTTACAAAGGCAAGAAAAAACCAGCCACTGTCAGAAGACAGACTGGAAAAACAGAGCCCAAGACCCTGATCACTGATCTGGACTAAGACACTTTAACCAATAACCCAAACAGGCCAAAACACTTCAGTATGCAGGCAGTAAATAAACCAAGCAAAAAGACTCAATATCTTCCGAAAAAGCGAAGAAATGTGATCACCAACAGTATTCAGACCCACTACACAGCATTCTTAAATAAAGACTACTCAGAAACAGGGACCAAACAAAGAGAAGAACAAGCAAAACTTATCTTAAAAATCCCCACTTCCAGGAGTATTCGCGACTATCACTAAGAGCAACTCACGAATGACTCGTGACTATCTAGTATTACAACCCGCGAATGCAAACCAGTATTCGCGACTATCTAGAAAGACAACCCGCGAATGGGTATAAAAATTTTCTCCAAAAATCAAGAAAAAACCCAAGACTTTCAAATGCTGAAGCAAGTATTGAAACAAGATAACAAATCACAAACAGACTCACAAGCAAAAACTGGTTAGGAGGATAGAAAACAACCTACAGCAGTCCGGGCTCCCCAGCGGAGTCACCAGTTCTGTTGTACAGGATTATACACCTAATAACCTAAGGTCTGGGGTTACCAACATACTCAATTACTTGCAGACAATTGACTTCTAAAGTGCAGAATAAGAAATAGGAAGATTAAAAGGACTTAATTGTTAAACGAAGGTCAATCCCTGCTAATCTTCTTCCTCTCTGTTCCACTTCCAAAGTTTTCAAGATTGATCCTCTTTCACCTGTCAAGAAACACTTTTCCAGATACAAGATGATTCATGTACATATAAGCAGGTTAGATAAATCACATATAGATGCATAAACATTTATCAAACCACAAGACATGAAACACATATGGAAGAAGTAATCTCTTTATTATCAATAATGGAAAGAGTTCAGATACAACCCAATGCCTGAGACAAGGACTCCTCTGCAACCAAAGGATTCTGAGTTCCACTGCTCCAAATACTTCTGTATAAACTCCACCAGCATAACTTTTCTCTCCAAGTGTAGGTCCAAAACACTCTCCCCAAGGCCTGTATTTATATGGGTGAAATAAGGCAGTTCTCGAAGGTTGGGGAAGTTGTAGCAGTTAATGGATTTAGGTTAAATGAGTTAACTAATCTCCCATTAGCGCGTGTTTTATATTTAAATGTGAAGAGACACATTTGCGGGTCTGTAGTAGAGCAACCCGCGAATGATTCGCGACTATGTATACGCGCAACCCGCGAATACATGGATTCGCGACTTTCTATAAAGGAGACTCACGAATGATGCGCAAGTTGTCTATAAAGAGAGTCGTGAATACATCTCAACATGGAAAAAATGGTAAAATGACTAGCTGGATGAAGGAAGCATGTATTTCATGACAAGCCAATCTATAGTGTTTTGGGAAAAGCTCTATCCATAAGTGTCCTTTTGTGTGCCAACATGAGGGATGTCGGCACTCGGACGGAGAGGTTCCATTCAGGTGTATAACATCAACTCATCCTTGAAATTCTCTCAAAACTTGGTGCCGAATATTCATTCTTTGTATCAATATTTCATTCAATGAAGCTCACTAATCCAAATTGGAGGATTCCTACTCTAAACTCCTTCATTGAATCTCTCACTCACGAGCATGACAAGTTGATCCAAATGGGGATCATTCGATCTTCTAGAGATCAAGCACTGGTTGCTGGAGTACCTAAGGTAGGGAATGATCAAGGAAATCAAAAGGATGAGTCTCCTATGGAGAAAGACCAGTCAAATGATCCTTCAAGTTCGAAGAAAAGCAAGAAGAATCGAAAATGAAAGACACTTTGTTATAACTGTGGAAGGGGCATTCATCTAGAATGCACTTGTATGAGAAGAACAATTGATGAGATGTCTCTTATTATGAAGAAACACAACATTACTGTATCTTCTATCACAAGAAATGATGACCATAGAGAAGAAACCGAAGAACATGAAGAGACATGCCATGCACTGAAGGCTAGATTCTCAACAACACATGCCTTCGTCGTTGATTCTGGAGCTTCCAATCATATGGCTGCGTCTAGAGAATCATTCTCTTCCTTGCAGTATTTTAATGGTCCTAGTATTCATATGGGAAATAAAATTAAATTTCAAGCCAAAGGGAAGGGTTCTATCAAGCTTGAACATAGAAATTTCAAAGATGTGCTTTATGTGCCCTCCCTAGCGGCAAATATTTTATCTTTATACCAGATCACTCATACTAGCTCTCCAAAGCGAGTGATATTTGGTCTTGACTCAGTGGAGATCACAGATATCTCTACTGGGTACATCATAGCGAAGGGTACTTCAAACTATGCCTCCAAGGCATATAATTTATCACACTTCCTGTCATTTTTAGAACCCATGCACTCTCAGCAGCCACTTGCAAGGGAAGGTAAAAACATTTCATCTACTTCTTTTGCAGTTTCCACTAGTATTGAAGATCCAGCTGTATCAGTTTATGAGATTGAGATTCTGGGTGATTTAGATCTAGATCTAGTCCCTAATTCCAAACTGGAAGCTAGGAAGATGAATGGAAATCCATATAGCACTCAGAAGACTAAGAACCTTGTGCTATGTCATGCCATCTTACCTCCTTCATAGAGATGCAATAGACTCCTTGTAATATGCTACATGGCAAGGGCTCAGTCTCACTACATTCAAAATAATAGAGTGGATCATACGCCTCTTTATCCAATAAGAGGTAAAGGTTACATTCCTCCTTCCTTCCATCATCATTTTGGGAGAAGATGGAGAAGTCTCAGATGCTAGGCCCTAGGATACCTGTGCACAGAAAATCATGCATGCTGCTTCGCTACATCACATATATTGCAGCAACATATTTTCAAGTTTTTCAAACTTAAATCCTGATTCTATCTGCTCAGTTAGAGGGGCGATTTTTTCCCATGTGGGTTTTTCCCCAGCTCCTTGTATTGAGTAGTTACTTTACTTTACTTGTTGTAATGGGTGACCTATGGTCTTAGTTACCAGGGCCCACATATTTTCCAAGTTAGCATTCAGCGGGGGTGTTAGGATTATAATCCTCCCTTGTCCAATTTGGTCATTTATGTCTAAATAATGAGTCATGCCTAAATCGGGAGTCCTTTCGGTCGATTTTAGTCACTAAGACCATTGGGTCCACTTGGCCTAATTGGGGCACATGAACTAGTTACTAAAGTGTGGGGAACAGTAATTGAGGCCAACTGCCATTGATTTCACTTGCATGCATCAGTTTAGGAGCCTCCTAGATCAATCCCTACAAGTTAGGAGCCAGTGGGAGTGCCGATACCAACTTCCATTAGTTGAGTTCAGTTGGTGACTAGTCAAGCCCAGTTAGGAGTCAGTTACATTCAGTTCTAGTTCCCTATATTTAGTTCTATTTAGTTAGCGCTAGGATTTCACGGCTTCATGTAGGTGAGGTGCATTTACTCACCTACCTTAGTCATTTAGACTATTTAAGACTGAATTAGACACTTGAGTTTGGATTTTGAACTCTGATGAACTCCGATAATGATTTAGACAAGGACATCTAACCATTCAGTCAAGTAGAGTCCAACCAATTCGAATTTCCTCACATGGATTCGAATTGGATGTGGCTATTTAGCCATTGAAATTCATTGTAATTAATTATCTAATTACTTTTGATTAACGAAAGCATTCACAGTTGCAATCATTTTTGCATTGTTTCATTCTTCAATTGCTGAGTAAATTGTATGATCTATCTTGTGAGTTGTGTGTCGGTACACAGATCTATGTGCTCAATTTAATAGACATAATGGCGTAGTGGTAAGTTTTGATATATTCATCTAAGTCACTATGTTTTGACACTGCACAGTCATATCGATATTTAGAATATAAATATACCCAAAAAAAATTAATTGAAACACATCAACACATGATTGCTTTATAATGAATGGCCAACAAGACCATGGTGCAATCATGATGCAGGTAGAAGTACTCATTTTCATCCCTGATCCCCTTAACCCAATGTCTCCCCTAAATATAGAGGGAATGGAGCGTACGGATGAAGGATAACATTCCACAATGGGAAAAGTAGAGGGATGAAATAAATACTAGGAAACAAAAAACAAGAAGCGAATAATAGTTTAACATACCCCTAGGCTAATCACTATGAATAGTCCAATAGTTCTAACCTTTCCACATCACACTCTTTCTTGTATAAAAAAAATTGATCATCATCATGCTAAAGTTTACCATACAAACAATTCATTGAAAGAGAATAGTGGAAAATTTCACTGAAAGATGTCAAATTCCATAATAACTCATCTGGGAAAACAACAAAAGCAAAATGATGGAAAGAGACACTAAGCAAATAAAATATTTAAGATAGAAAAACAAAAATGTGCCTAATCGATCTGATGAAATGAAAACAAATGCATGGTATAAAACCAGAAATGACATATGGCTAAATGAAATCTATTTCTACGAAAGAAGAAAACAATATCATGCATGTTTCCACTTGTTATATGTAAAACATTGTGAATGTTATGACAATGATTAGTTGCATCCTTATTTAAAAAAATATCATGAACATCAGGAAGAAAAATATATGTGATCGTGGAACTAAAAAAAATGTTAGTCTCAATGATGTCAAACAAAAGAAAATGCATATGGAATGAGTTATTACTAGTATAACTAAAAAATTGAACAACCCATGAATCCTAAACATAATCATTGAAAATAAACCTAGGGATTCCTCGACACTCCATTAACCATGTTATATTGGTAAGAAATAAAGTGTTTAGATTCATTGACACTAATTAAATTATAATTGATTTGGATCTCATCGATATCATTATTATTGTTTTTTATTATGATAACATATGATTCCTCATCAATTGACTTGGGATATTCATCATAAATTGGTTGCAAAACATTTTGAGGAAAAGTATTGAATTCATGATTAAAAATTTGATTGGTGACATGTTGACAATTGGGAGGTATAGTGTCTTATTGATGAATAGGATGCATTGAACATGAGATAATGTATGAGATAATGTGTGATAAATAGGCTCATTATCATCAGATGTTCGATTGATTAAAGATTCATCGTCATGAAATTGACATCCTTCTAAGGGAGATTGGGGATGGTAATTGTAAATGGTACGTTGATCAATTTGAGATATGGAATCACACTCGGGTATAATATGACTATCAAAAGGAGGGACTTGAACAATTTTATCATCAAATTGGCATGCATTGTCAACAATGTTGTCATGATTGGGATTAGAATTGGATTGGAATAATACATCAATATTGGACTTAATAGGATAGTTAAGAATATTATCGTCCACGATCACGGTATTTTCATGATGAATTTCATCAATGGAACCATCAGGAAGGCCATCATAAACATGTCATAAACCTAATAAGAGTTGGATAGGAATGTGAATTCACTCTTAGGAACAATTTGATCATTCATATTCGCGGTCTAAATTATTCAATATTGTTTATTGAATTGTTACATCTCATCGACAAGAGTATCACATAAATAATGATGAATAGGATGAGGGAGATACTCTAAGATAGAAGAAATTGAATCAAATGTAGGTTCGTGAAATACATCATCCATACCCATAGTAAAAATGGTGGAGCTTCAACGACAATCAAATCATGAAAGAATGGAACAATGAAATATTTGTAGAAATAATTGGTATCAATATTAATTGAGTCAAGAACTACCTAATTGAAAATATAAGGGAAAATATGTTAAAGGTATAGGATCATGAGTCATCTCCAAGCCAAAATTGTGTTTCAAGATTTAGCCTCATGTGTTGAGGTTCCTTATGGAGTTTGAGTTGGACTTAGGAGAATTGGAGTAGATTTTGAGTTTGACTCAAGTATGACTGAGCAACCTATGTGTAAGGGATAATACGCATGTGTTGAGGAACGTACTTTGATATGTCAAAGTGATGATGTTGTACAATATTGCTGGACAAGACTAAGGACTTTTGTGTCAAGTTGGATCCTCATGTGTTTAGGTCGCCCTTGTGTGTAGAGGTATTTCTTTTCATGTTGAAGCATGACTGGTGTGTGATGTATTAATAAACAAGGTCACTTAATATGGATGAGATATTAATTCTCCTTTAGATACTAGACACCTTTAGAGTGAATTACTTTAGCATATGACCACTTGGAATGATAGTAATAAAATATGATCACATCATTGGATAAATATCCTTAGTATAATTGATATGATAAATCAATTAAGTTGGCACATGTGGACCATGTAGATAAGATAAGAGATAAAGATAATTCACATTGGGAATAGATAATTTGAACTGCTCATGATAAAGACTTCAAATGATTAAGGAGAGCTCGAATTGTTTAAATCCAAGTGATATTAACAAGGAATACTTCAGCTAATTAAGGAGAACATGAATTGATCACTTCAGTGATGCAATCAAGAATATATTCAATTAAGATAATTAACTAAGTGTTAATAAATAATATCTAGTTAACTAAAAGTGTTTTGAATGACAAAACTTAAGTTGTGACACTTATGTTAAACTAAACAGCGATACTTAAGTTATGACACTTTCATGATGACACTTGAGTTAACATCTTAACTAAATGGTCTAGAATCTAGTTGGAAGGTGAGTTCATCCTGAATTCAAGAGAGAAAATATATATGCCAATAATCAAAAGGTATTGCACAGTTGTTAATGCGGGATTGATAATGTCAAAAAGTAGAGTATTCTCCCATACAATCATTTTCTATTTTCTACATGCCAACCACTTTCTCCCATGTATGAATTCTCTAATTCTTTCATGAGACCAAAATTTGTAAGTTAAATTGTGTGCAAGTAATACAATTGTATCATTTTATCATTCTCACTTCTCTCTTGCTCAATGATTACACCTACGGTGTTTGAATTATCTCTTATGTGGCACCAGGGGTATCAAATGAAATATGAAATTGTAAAATGCATTATCTACTATCTATCATTGTTCTAAGATGATTTGATGGGGGATTTCTACGTCATTATTTTGATGGTTTTCCATAGGGTACATTATGTGTTATCCATGAATGCTTACGTGTATGATTTTTCAATTGAAGTACTCAATAATTCAAACAATTTAAATATTAAAGATCACACTTCAATGAAATTCAAGATGGTATTAGATATCAGGGCATGAATGAGATAATATTTTCAATAAATGTTTAGATTATGTTGATCCTAAGTGGTATAACTTAAGAACATTAATGGAAGAAGAATGGCCTTGATCTCACTAAGGTCAGAATACCAGCTTGAAGGAGCTTGGGTCTTCAATACTTGGAAGGATTCGATTTTGAATATCTTGGGAGAGCATGGCCTTGATGGATACACATCCAATGTTGTTGAAGAGATCACTACTAATGTAGGGAGCACTAATTTAAAAAATAATCAAGATAGATCTAAGAGGATCATTCACGATTCGATGAAAGACAACTTGATGCTGGTGATTAATCCATTGAAGATTGCAAAGGTGTGCTTCGACACCTTCACAAATATTTATGAAAGTAAATATTTGATTCAAAACATAGCCTTAAATAAAATCCTTCGTAATCTAAATATTGAGAAAGATGAGATGGATGCTTCCTTTTTCATAAAGATACCCTAAGTAAGAGATCAACTCATGAGCATTGGAGTAACTATCAATGATGATGATCTCATTCAAAATATTGTCAATGTTATTCCATCCTCATAGGGGAAATTCTTGGTCATTGTCAATGGTCGATTGGTGCAACCAAACTCTATGATAATGTGGCATGATTTCCTCTAAGAATAATGGTGAATCGAAAGAAATATTGCTTCCTCCACAAAGAAAAGAACCTTGCACTTACGACAAAAATGAAGAGAGGAAAGAAATATTTCTCTCAGAAGAAGTTTCCTCATCAAAAGGAAAAGCAATACAACAAGAACTTTGACAAGATGAAATTTAAATGCTTCAACTGCAATAAGTTCCAATTTATAAGAGAGTGTCGAGAAAATAAAAGAGGAAAGTTCAAGGGTAGGTTTCATGCTTCTACTACCAAAAAAAATGAACCTACAAGGAATAATTCATCTGATAATTAGGAGATAAGGAAGGAGTATTATCTTGTCTCATCCCTATCTAGATCCATTACCACTAGCGGTAAGACATGGTTGGTCTATAGTGGCGCATACAAACACATGACTAGATACATGAGCACTATCATATATCAAAAGTAGAAAATGTTCACTTGTCATGTGGATCTTGGATATAATACCAACTATTCAATATAAGGATTTGGATCCACTTATTTTCAGTTAAATTCAATGGATGTATTCCATGTTGATGATATTCTATATGTTCTTGGTTTGAAAAAGAACCTCCTATCTATTTTGGTTCTAGAAGATAAAGGTTTCAGGTAATCTTTATAGATAATCAAGCGCTCTTATGGTCTATGAATAAAGACTTGAATTATGTTGTGCTTGGAGTTAGAGAGGGAGGTATCTATAAGGTTCTTATAAAGTTCATTAAAGACATGATCCATGACTAAGTCATTCCTTATCAAATTTGGCATAGCAGGCTTGTTCATATCCATTTCAAAGCACTACCTAGATTGGAGAAGATGGTAAAATGTATGCATGTATTTCAACTATCTGAGCATGATAGTGTTTGTAGAGGTTGGGCTACTTGGAAGAACATAAAGAATATTTTTCCAAGTAGTACCAATAGATCCAAAGGGATCCCGGACTTGATCCATTCAGATGTATGTGGTCCTATGTCATCACCATACTTAAGAGGCTATTTGTACTATGTGCTTTTCATACATGACTTATCTCACAAATAATGGATCTATTTTCTCAAGGCTAAAATTAAAAACTTCAATAAGTTTGAAGAGTTCAAAGCACTAGTAGAGAATCAAAATGGAAAGCATATTCATTCTTTGATATATGATAATGTAGGTGATTTTGATTCACATGCTTTTAATGGTTTATGTTGTGATGTAGGGATAAAAAGACATATGACTATATCTTACAACCCCCAACTAAACGAGGTTTCCAAAAGGAATAAAAAACTATCTGTGAGGCTAGAAAAGACATGATCCATGGTCAATAGTTTCCTACCTCCTTATGGGAATAATCCTCTAGAACTATTGTGTATATATAGAATAGAATCCCTCATGCTATTCTGGAAGAGAAGACTCCAGAAGAATTTTTCACTAGTGAAAAAACAACTATTCGACACTTGAAGATTTTCGTTTGTATTATATACATTCATGTGCCAAAAGAGAACAATACAAAGATGGTGCCATATGGAAAGAAAGGGATTCTTTTTTGTTATAGTGAATCCTACAAATCCTACAAAATCTATTTACATGGGAAAAAATGTATTGAAGTCAGCAGAGATGTAACTTTTCATGAATATGCTACCTTCAAGCTCTCTAAAGAACTTTAGTGTGATCCATATATGGAGGATCATGAGACTCCCGTGACAGAGGATCCATATTATAGTTTTCCCCATTTATATTTTGAGAGGGATTTAGATGTTAAGAGGGATAATATATAAGAGTCCTTAGATTTGCTAGATCTTAAAGAACTAGTAGAATTGGTTGAAATAACACTATATTAACCTAATTCTAAGAGGAGATCAGTCTGGTACTGAGACATTCTATAAGAGGATCAAAAACATGGAACACCACTAGGAACATCCAAATAGAGAAAGAGACCTAGAATATATTTAGGATATGTTTCTCAAATGAGTCACATTAGTGATTCAAATCCTTCCACCTATGAATAATATGTTAAGCAACAAGTATGAAAAGATGACACTGTAGAGGAATACATATCTATTATGAAGAATAAGTTTTGAGAAGTGGTTCGTAAATATGAAGGGAAGTCCATAGTAACTTCTAGGTGACTTTATAAAATCAAACATGTAGCTTATGGCAGCATTGAAAAGTATAAATCTAGATTTGAAGCCCATGGTTTCTCATAGAAAGAAGGAATAGAATATGATGAGACATTATCTCTTGGGTCTAGGTACTTCACTATTCGAGCCATGATTTCATTTTCTTTATTCCTAGGTAAGAATATTCACCAAATCGATGCAAAGAATTCCTTTCCCAATGGTGAGGTTGAGGAAGGTGTATACATACAACAACCTAAGGGGTTTGTAGTTCATGGAAAGGAGTCCCATGTATGAAAATTGAAGAATTTTGTGTAAGAGATTAAGTTAGCCTAGAGGGATTGGTATTAGAGTATTGACATCTATATTCATAGTTTCATCTTATCCAAAAGAAAAGATGATCCAAACATGTATTTCAAGATCGTGGAGAACCAACCTTTGATCTTGGTTCTCTATTTTTATGAATTGTTTGTTACTAGAGAGGAGCACCAGATAGTTCGATGAAAGAGAAAGCTATATTATGATCTCGAAATGAAATACTCGTGTCTTATTCAGTATTTTATTGGTCTTGAAGTTAAAAAAAGGAAATATGATATTTTCCTTCCACAAGGAAAGTACACAATTGATGTGTTGTGCAGGTTTGGTATGATGGATTACAAACCCATGACTACACTGATGGTTTGCAATATGATAAAACTACATGAGTAAAATTTTGGATTATATCTAGTGGTTACTATTATGTACAGACAAATCATTGGTTTCTTGATGTACTTAATACATTCAAGATCTGACATATGTTATGTTGTGAGTATCTTGAGTTAGTTCATGTATGAGCCATGACATAGACATTGGGTTATTACTAAGCATGTGCTTAGATTCCTTCAAGATAGTATTTCTTACAGACTCAAATATGCCTCTAGTGGATTAGTTATGCTACTTGGTTTTGCAGACTCTGACTAAGGGGAATTATTGTGGACCAAAATAGTACATTTGGATTTTGTTTTATCTTGGGTATAGTTATGATATCTTTGTCTAGAAAGAAGTAGGGATCTTAGTATCACCTGCCAAGAAATTGTGTGGCTTAGGAATATACTTGATGAGTTGTTTAAGGAGAATCTTGATACTTCTATAATGCACTATGACAATTAGAGTTGCATCAAGCTATTAGAAAACCCCTTGCTTCATGAAAAGTAGAAACACATTGATATGAAGTATCACTACATCAAAGACATGGTCCATATAGGTGTTGTAAGACTTAATTACATTGCCAATAATGAGAATCTTATAGATATGTTGACTAAGCCTCTGTCCTTGATGCAATATAGGTACTTATGGGACAATCTTAGCATGGTAGAGAATTCCTCCCTCACTGAGAAGGAGTGTTAAACTTATAGCATCATGAGTCATTCTATGAGCCAATATTGTGTGTTAGGATTGGGTGTCATGTGTTGAGATAGTTCCTTTTGGATCCTGATTTGGATTCAAGAAACTTGGAGGAGATTATTGAGTTGGACTTAAGGATGATTAAGTAGCCTATGTGTAAAGGCTAAGCCTCATGTGTTGAGGAATGTACGTTGATATGTCAAAGTGATGATGTTCTACAATCTTGTTGGGAAAGACTAAGGACTTGTGTGTCAAGTTTGATCCTCATGTGTCGAGCTGAACCTCATGTATATATCAGGTGATTCTTTTAATTTTGAATAAAATGGTGTGAGATGTATTACTAAACATGGTCACTCAATATGTATGAGCTATTAAGTGTCCTCTAGAGATTGGCCACCTCTAGAGTGAATTACCTTAGCATATAACCACTTGGAATGATAGTAATAAAAATGATCACTTCATTGGACAAATCTTATTAGTATAACTGATATGATAGATAAATTAAAGGTGGCACATGTGGACCATGTATATAAGACAAGAGAAAATATAAGTTACATTTATAAGAAATAATTTGAATTTCTCAAGCTAAAGTTGTAGTTGAGTCATTTACATGTGTCTATTGTAGCTCTAGTTGTTTATAGATTACCAAAAACAATCTTTTTAATGTTGGTGTAGCTAGTTTTGATAAGAACAAAAGAGTTACAAGTGGATAAATGGATTTTCCATGCCTATACTTATTTCTATATTGAATGCATTTTTATCATTCTCAAATGCATAAATTCATTTTTTTGAAAATCTTGTAGAATAGTTGAATTTATTACTAATATGTTGTAGAATGTTATAGATGACGAAAGTTTTAAATACTATAAGGTACAAGGTATTTTTTCATTGATCGTATCATACAACAAGATACAAACCTTATGTCGGCTATGATTTCTTGGTTGGGTTTGTGAAGGTATTGAAAGGTCTAAGCCAAATTATTTTCTCCTTTACATATTCTAGTTTAACTTGTTCATTAATTTATTACTACTAGTGTTATTAATTGTCCTTAGACGCTTAAAATTTAACACAACAACCTTTGGGAGTGTTAAGTTGAAAGAAATGAACATTTTATAATATATGTTACCAATTGTTTTTCTTCTTTACGCATGCTAGTTTAACTTGTTCATTAATTTATTACTACTGTTGTTATTTATTGTCCGTGGATGCTTCAAATTTAATATAGGGACCTTTGGGAGTGTCAAGTTGAAAGAAATGAAAATTATGTTATATATGTTGTATTGCAGTCACTTGTACTATTTCATAGTTTGGACCTTCCTTATACGGTGATGATAAAATGTAGAATTATTGTACAAAACACCTATGGACTATATACCTTGAGAGAGAAGATAAAAGTTTGACCCTTGGTCTTGTGGGTAAAGGGGTTATTTACCCACCTTGATTGTACATCTCGATCTTATGGGTAAAAGGGTTATTTATGTACCTTGATGGTACACCTTGGTCTTGTGGGTGAAATGTTTGTCTTCTCAATTTGTTGTGACCACACTTGTTGACATTCGATCTTGTGTTCAACCTTGTTGCTCCTTATGCTAGGGCCTTGCTCTCCTAGTGTGGTATCTTGACCCTTTTGTCATGATGACATTCCATTCACTTTTGTTAAAGTATTCCATGATGGAATTGCATTACACTACCTTCACTTCAGTATTTTAAAAAAAACTACCTACCTACCTTAAGAACTACACCTACTCTCCCTATACCACTTATTTCATGAATTCTTTCTAGGTTTAAAAAAAAATCCTACCTACGTACCTACGCTTCATAATTATAACCAATATTAACACGCAAAAGCTAAAATTTCACAGTAAAACAAGAAAAATACCAACGATTTTGTAATGGAAGAAGGTCATTTTGACTCTAGAGCTGTAGAATTTTTGGCATGCCTGTTCAAGAGCCTCTAGGTTCTCTCTAATCCTGTTTTATCCATGGCAACAATGGAAATTAAATACCAAAATTATAAACCCTCCACAATTGTTAATAGGCATCACAATTTCCTCAATGAGTATAAATTGTGGCCTAATAAATGCACAAAAATTACTTCTAGTCCCAATTCATGACTACTTTCCCCTCATAACCCACCAAAACCTCCTCTCCACCAGCCAACACAAAATATTTGGCACCAACTGTCTATTGGACTGGTTATTTTCTACCAATTGTCTGCTTGTACTAGTTATTTGGATCCAACAGGTTGCTTGAGTAGTCATATACGAAATTTGACGATGAAATCTCCATGAGTTTAGGATAATCAACCATGAATTTCATCAAACAGAGGTGGATCAAGAGATGCATTGCATATAGTTTTTTGTTTTAGAATTTGTATTTTAATATATGTGTTTTATTTTTATTATTATTATATTATGTTGGATCTTTTCGGCATCCTGCTAGGGAAGGCCATGTTCTTTACTGATCCTGTTATGTTGAGCTACGACCAACTTTGAGGTTGATAGTGTTGATCTGTGACCTTGTAGGATTCCTTAGACTGACTCATTACATTGTGGGTTTCCTTGGACTGAGTAGCGTCCTCCGCTAGGACAGAACCATGATCTCTGTGGGTTTTTTTTTACAAGACCATGAACTTTGTGGGTTGTTTGTACATATTTGTGACATGTGTGAGATGTTTGGACTAATTCGTGACCTTTTTTGGGATGCTAAGTTGGGTTGTGACCTTTTCTGATTCTTCTAGACTAAACCATGACTGTTCCCTGGGTTATCTTGAGTGGATCTATGGTCTGCTGAGTGTTTTAAGGTATTTTCTGTGAGTGTGTTGTTGTTGGTGCCTACCATGACCTTTAATAGGTATTTTTTGTTTCTAATTCATCCTGTTGCAGTATTTCGATCCTGTTTAAAATTTATAGAGGTTTCTTGTGCTCCTTTTCAACCTCCTCGAGGCTACTAGTATGTATGGAAGTACTCCATAGTCTGATGGACGTGCTAGAGTGTGGGTTAAGGATGCCTATACACATTTGATAGGATTTTATATTTGCTTGATGTATGGCTGTCCTAAATTACTATCATTTATTGTAGAAATGGGATTGAAAGTTAATCCTCATTCCTAGACTAGATTAATTAATACCTTGAGGTCTGTATTTGACTTTATTTATCTCACTCTGCCCTACATCTACCTATTTGACTGTATTTGTAGATATTATGTGTCTCACATGTCAATAATAACATGGTAGTTTGGGTATTGGAGCCATGCTATGGGAATTAGAACACCAAGTGGTCCAAATGACCCATTCTGTGGTCATTTGTGGGAAGAATGTTTATTTCTAGCTTGATAAGGTCATGGAACCCTTGGAAATGAGTATAGTCCACTTGCACTTGTACTTGATAAATAAACCATGGATATGGTGACATGGATCATGTTATATCAATATTATAATGATCATCAAACCATGGATCTTGGAACCATGTACTTGGAAGACTATTCTTAAAACCCTTGCACATGTGCTAATGTAGTCAGCTCAGTAAATTTATGAAAAAATGTGTATAAATAGAAGAAAATATGGACAGATTCGTGACTTGTGTGAGCTGACTATTTATGGGATGTTTGGACAGAGTCGTGACCTACGTGAGATGTTTGTACTAATTCATGACCTTTTTTGGGCTTCTAAGCTGGGTTGTGACCTTTGTTGAGTCTGCTATACTGAACCATGACTGTTCCTTGGGATGCCCTGACTGGATCTGTGGTCTACTAACTGTTCTAAGGTATTTTATGTGAGTGTGTTGTTGTTGGTTACTACCATGAACATTAATAGGGATTTTGTGTTTCTTTTAAATCCTATTGCAGTATGTCGATCCTCTTTATACTTTATAGAGGTTTCTTGTGATACTTTCTAGCCTCCTTGAGGCTGCTACTATGTATGGAAGTGTTAAGTATTCTGATGAATGTGCTAGAGTGTGGATTAAGGATGCCTCTGCACATTTGAAAGGAGATTCTATTTTCTTGATGTATGATTGTCCTAAAAGAATGCCCTTTATTGCAAAAATGGAATTGAAAGTTCATCCTCATTTCTATACTATTTTTATTAATACATTGAGGTTTGTATTTGTCTCACTCTGCCCTACAACTACCTATCTACCTCTCTCTCAGGTATTTCCATTTTTTTGTTAGTGACTTGTCTACTAAGAGACAAAGTGTGCTTGTAATATGTATCCGAGTATAGAAAGGAAGGTCTAAAGCACATTGTTTTATTCTTTTTTTCCATTTATAATTTTATTGCATGTGCTTTACTAATTCTATTGTACATCTATGGGACTCTCCATCCAATAGAAATGTATTGTTACTAATATTCATCTCATTTCATTTCCAATTATCTAGTGGCTAAGAGTACTTAGAGTTAATGATCATTCTTCTTGATGTGAAATCTGAAATCTACTAGTTTATGTTTTGGTCCTTTGAAGTTAATATGGACATCCAAATATGATTGAAACTATCTAAAGGTTGTGTAAGATGTTCACGGAACCTGAGAGAAACATGCACCTGTGTTCATTTTACATGGGATGGTTGCTTGGACCACATTGGAGGAAGATGAGATTGGGACACCATTGGCTCCTCCTTTGATTCTATATAAACTGAAATTCTCCTTTCCATGGCATCATCCAACACTTTTCCTCAACCGAATCCTTTATGTGAAGATCACATTCTTTAAAAAGAGTAAGCGCCTTCTGTCTTTTTGTAGTATGTCAACATTGTTAAGTCTTGACACTTCAGTGTCTGGTGACTATGGTCTAATGATAAGTTGTTCAATGTTTAACCACGGTAATCCCATAACCAATAGTATAAGTTATTCCATTAGATATACAAGCATGCTTCACATTTAAGCTAAGTAATATTAATAAGCATGTTAAGTTTGATGTCTCACCTTATGATATGTGATTACTAGACATGTTTTACATAGGTGTTGGTTATTCTAGAGTTGTTAGAAAGAAATGTAACCTGCAGAGATGGTGTATAGAAACAACAAGAAAAAAAGGGTTAATTTCGATCTATTTTATTTTTGGGATAACAATAGAGTAAATAGAGTCAATAATAATCATTGGAGGATGTTTTCATCAAGAATAATGCTACAACCTAAAAGAGAAATTGCATTGTTACACCAATATTGTTTTGCATGCCTGATTTTGTATCTTTCGGTTTCAAAATATGGAAAATGCATAAACTAGAGGTAAATCATCCCATTCATATCCTTGGTAGCTATGTTGGAACCCTAAGTACAACATGGAGTACAACTTGTAGCCATAATATCTTCGAAGTGGTTTTTTCCAGTCACCTATGTGCATAATTTGCACCTTACATTAAAATATCTTCACTCAAATCAATTTGCAACCTTCAAAAAAATTTATAAGTATGACTCTAGATCTACTATTTTGGAAGAAAAGTGATGATATTGGACCAGTCCAAATCTCAAAGCACATTTTCTATCTTTATTCTCAGCACTATTCCTGTAGCACACTCTAGACAGAATTCAAGATTTGTTGTGATAAGTAGTACATTCTTTCTTAGGTGTTGTTCCATCTTATTAGTCCTCATAATAAATCTACAACAAGTCTTAGAGCCATTGTAGTCTAGGAATAATGGGGAAGAACCTTCTTTTCCAAAATTTCCTGTAGCGAAATTCCCAGTGATTAGGAAAACACTTACCTCTGTATTTCTATGCAAAGTAGAATTCACCATTAGAGGGAATGTTAGGATTTCTTTAAGGAATCATTCAACAATTTGGAGTCATGATGGGTTGTCCTCTATTTGAGGGGTTTTCAGCCTTTTCTAGTGGATAGATCCATTCTGGAGGATAGGTTTCAACCCCTTGTATGGAAACATCCTTCCTTTGATCCTAGTATATGGAGACCATTCATCCATGAATGGTTCACATAAGCCCTGTAGAGAGACTTGTTTCATATATAATAAGGTCCATAACTGAGATGGTAGTTTTTTTTATCCCCTTTTCATCCACAAATTTCCTAGAATTGGAGAGTAGTTGTTTCTTTCACACACATTACTATTTATTTGTAGTTTTTATGTTGTCTTTGTTAGATTTTATCATTTAAGCTAGCATTAAATTAGGATCTTAACTGAGAGAGTAACAAGCACAACAATCAAACACATAAAACACTGAACACACATATTTTCCTCAGGGAAACCATAAAGGAGAAAACAGTGCAACTTCCTCAGATATAGAATCATAATCAAATAGAAAAGCCCCCCAAAAACAGTAATATGATATCCCAACAATAGTAGCCTCTTTATTTCTAGCCCCAACAACTTCTTCTTCCTCAACTATGCACTACAACTGATTGTGAGTGAGTGTGTATGAGTGTGTAATAAATAGAGAGGCTCACTCTCTATTTATACTAATTCTCGACTTGACAATGACTTACTAGGGCCAACTTCTCTAGGAGAGTCTAATAACCCTACTGCCTCAAAACTACGGGGACTTTAATCCTTGAACAATAGGGGGGTTACCCACAATGACTTGACATGACTTGTTTATATTATAGAACCTCCCGATAGGAACATCGAGGCATGACATGACTCAAATACATTATAGACACTTCCTAGACTAAACATCGGGGTACAAGACATAAGATATACAAGTGAATACATTCCGAAGTTACAAATACATCAACACTCCCTCTTAACTAGGAAGGTATTCTCTCGACACAATTTTCAGCACTGGTCTTCTACTCTATATCGACTGGATCATCTCATCATCTTCATCTTCAATTTGTCTTCATCTTCAAGTCATCATTTTCTTAAAGGCTTCTTCATCTTCAAGCCACCTTCATCTTCAAGTCTTCTTCTAAGTCATCTTCTTCTTCAAGTCTTATTCATCACGGGATCTAGATCATCATGACTACTGGATCATCACTCCTAGATCATCATCATTGTATCAGCATCAAATATGGATCATCACTTGATCTGGATCATCATCAAGTTTGGATCATCATCACATATGGATCATCACTTGATCTGAATCATCATCAAGTTTGGATCATCATCATCGGTGCTATCTCAGAATGGTGCTATCTCTCGATTCTTCTTTTCATAGGAATTTCTGCAGAGCCATCCCTTTTTCATGGTAGTTATAGTCCCACCCTTCATGTAGGTCTTTGTCAGCACTTATATCTGACCCTAAGTCAGAATGTCCTGCCCAGCTCTTACATCTGACCTCATCTTGTCAGAAAGGCATGCCCGACACTCACATCTGACCTCATCTTGTCAAAAAGTCTTAGCACTCACATCTGACCATGTGTAAACACATCATGCCAGAATGGCTCAACACTTATATCTGACCTCATCTTGTCGGAAAGGATCTACACTTACATCTGTCCTCATCTTGTCAGAAAGGCTCTGCACTTACATCTGACTTCATCTTCTCAGAAAGGCTCTACACTTGCATTTGACCATGTTCGAAAACATCACATCGAAAGGGCTCTCGATCCAAGAATGAGGATTCCTGGTAATTAACCAGGTGCCTCCAGTCTCTCGAAGAAGGGAATCAGCCCTTATATCTTATCAAGTGGGAACACATACCTCAATAACATCAAAATGGCCATGCACTCACATCTGATCATGTAAGACTACATCCTACAGTCATATCAGAATGGCCCTCAGTCCCAGACTGAGTATTCCTAGTAACTTACTAGGTGCCTCCATTCCAAGAATGGGATTCAGCACTTATATCTAATCATGTAGGAACCAATCCTACAGTCACATCAAATGGCTCAGCACTCACATATGATGTGGAAGGAACCAAATCCTCTCACCATGAAAAAATGGCTCAGCCCTTACATCTGACCTTGGAAGGAACCTAATCCGCTCACCATGTTAGAATGGCTCTAGCACTCACATCTGACATGGAAGGAACCAGATCCTCTCACCATGACAGAATGGCTCAGCCCTTAGATCTGACCATGGAAGGAACCTAATCCTCTCACCATGTCAGAATGGCTCTAGGTCTCATCATTTCCCTTCAGAGGAAACCTCGATTTGGATAACACCGAGATTCTCTCTGAAGTACTCAAACTTCACTTTGGCCAATGGCTTCGTCAACACATCAGCTATCTGTTTGTCTGTCGCAACATACTGGAGCTTCACTACTCCTCTCTGCACCATATCTCTGATATAGTGATACTTGATCTAGATATTCTTTGACTTGTCATGGAACATTAGGTTCTCTGACAACTTCACACAACTTTGGTTATCACAATATATACAAGTAGCATCCAACTAGAGATCAAATAAATTAGACAGTAGCTTTCTCAGCCACACTGCCTCACAACTAGCTAAATAGGATACGACATATTCTGCTTCAACTATACTCAGTGCCACACATGACTGCTTCCAACTAAACCAAGAGATCACACCTGATCCCATACTAAAGAAGCATCCTCAAGTACTCTTCCTATCAATGGCACTGCCTACCCAATTTGAATCAACATAACCCTCCAGGTCAATATTCTGATTTGCCTCGTACTTGAGCCCATAATTAACTATACCCTTCAAGTACCTCAGAATATACTTTGCAACAATCAAGTGAACATGTCTCGGATCTATCAGGAACTGGCTCAAGGTGTTCACAACAAAGCAAATATCTGGTCTCATGTTCGTTAGGTACATCAAGGATCCAATCATCTGATGATACATCGTAGCATCAACCGCTTCTGATGAAGCATCACTCAATAGATTTAGGTTTGATTCCATAGTTGTGGTTATGTCCTTGCAGTCCATCATCTTGAATCTCTTCAGAATATCTACTGCATACTTCCCTTGTCCAAGGAAGATTCCATCTGTATTCTACCAAACCTCCATGCCTAGGAAATAGTGCATCATACCCAAGTCTTTCATTTCAAACTCGATGGCAAGTTTCCTATTCATATTAGCAATCAACCCATCCATACCTTTTACAAACAGATCATCCACATATAGTAGGAGTATCACTGGGTTTCCATCTTCTACCTTGTAGTAAATGTTGGAATCTACTTTACTCTTGGTAAATACCAAACTAGATAGGAAGCCATCAATTCTGCCATACCATGTCCTAGGTGCCTGTTTCAAACCATACAGGGATTTCTTCAATCTACACACATGAGACTCCCTATCATGCATCTCAAAACTGAGTGGCTTCTCCACATACAATTCCTCTTCTACTACACCATTCAAGAAAGCAGTCTTGACATCCATCTGGTATATCTTCCATTTCATCACTGTATCCAGAGAAAGTATTGATCTGATGGAAGTGTATCTAGCTACATGTGCAAATGTTTCTTCATAATCTATGCCCTCTTTCTGGAGAAACCATGAGCCACAAAACTTGCTTTATATTTCTCTATGCTACCATCTACAACATGCTTGATCTTGTAGCTCCATTTGGAAGTTACAATGGACTTCCCTTCTGGTCTTGGGACAACATCCCAAACATCATTCTTCATGATTTATTAATACTCTTCAATCATGGCCTCCTTCCATTCTTTCCTTTTTGCCTCTTCTTCATAGTTGAAAGGTTCTTTATCAATAATATCACATAGAAAGGCTACATAACTGGAGCATGACCTAGTTCTCTTTCTTCCTTTGTGTGTTTCTTCTGAAGCAACATATCTTTCTACACCTTGGATAATTTCACGTAACCAAGTCGGTTTCCTCTTATGAGGATTCTTCTCCTGAGGTGGATCTACAAGTTCTTGAGGTTCTTCTAATTCTCGATCTTCTTCTTGAATTTCTTCATTCATGGTTGTATCATGAATTCTGGGTGCTCTTGTTTTTTCAAATTCTTCAGTCAGTCTCTTCCTAGATTTGATGTAGGCTGAATCTTTGTCAAATGTTACATCTCTACTGATGTCAATCTTCTTGAAACCTGGGAATTATATTTTGTAATCCTTTGAGCTTTCAGAGCATCCCACAAATATACCCTTCTTTCCTGAAGGATCTAACTTGATCCTCTTTTCTTTCGAAATGTGTATGTATACATGACAACCAAATATTCTGAGATGGATGACTTCTGGTTTCTTTCCGGAGAAGACTTCTTTAGGTGTCTTGTTCTCAAGTACTCTGTGTGGAGTATGGTTCTGTAAATACACCGCTGTTATGGCAACTTCTACCCATATATGCATGGGAAGATATTGATCATGAAGCATGGTCCTTGCTTCTTACATGATCATTCTATTATTTCTTTCTACAATCCCATTATGTTGTGGATTATATGGAGTGGATAACTCCCTCTTAATCCCTAAGTCTTTGCATAGCTATTTGAATTCATTTGATGTGAATTCTCTGCCATTATTTGATCGAAAGGTCTTGATATTCTTTTCTATGTGATTCTTGATCAAGGCTTTGTATTCCTTGAACTTGCTGAATACTTCATCTTTGTTCTTCATAAAGTATATCCATGCCTTTCCAGAAAAATCATCAATAAAAGAAACATAGTATACATACCTACTTAGTGAACTGGATGACATTGGATTGCATACATCGGAGTGGATGATTTCCAAGATTCCTTTTTCCTTGCTCTCGATACTTGGAAATGTGTTCTTTGTGTTCTTCCCTTTTGCACATCCTTTGCATACACCTTCATCTTTTGTTTGAATTTCTGGGAGACCTTCAACAACTTTGCTTGCAATTGGTAGTGCTTTGTAATGCACATGTGTAATACTTCTATGCCAAAGATCATTTGGTTCTACCGAGTCATGAACCAAATATTGTTCTGGTTGGCCCTTCAATTTGTATAGTCCTCCTTCTTGTTCCCCAATCACTACTGCATCATCGAAAGACTTTCCCTTTGGCCACATGAGGACATGAACATCTACAAATGAAACCCTCATTCCTTTTGCATCCAATGCAGATATGGAGAGGAGGTTCTTCTTTAGTCCAGGTACAAACAATACATCATTCATCTTGATATAATTTCCAGAGTCTATCTTGTATGAGGATTCATCACTACCTTTTATTGGATACTGGTATTCATTTCCGAGTTTCACCTTGTGAGGTGATTCATGTTTAGATAGTTTCACAAAGGATTCCTTGAATCCTGTCATATGTTTGGAAGCACCACTATCTATAAGCCAATCATTGTTGCCATGTGTGATAGTTCCCGTGAGAGCCGAAATCATAACATATTCTTCATCACTTGAAGAATCATCACTATCTTGTCTGTTTCTCTTTGTGGAAGGTTCATCATCCTCTACAGCATGAGCATGATGTTTTCTCTTTTTTCCCTTCTTCTTGTGAGAGCATTCTTCCCATAGTCTGTTGAACTTGACTAACTTCTTTTTGGCACAAATCCCTTGAGTGAAAAAGTCCCATGTCCTAGAGAGACCATTCAAGGTCGTCATTACAATCTCTACATTCTCCACTTCTTCATCTACTGCTTCAAGTTGTTCTTTTATCTAGGAGACCCTTGTGAAGTATGACCGTATGGTCTCCTCATTCTAGATCTTCACATTCTTCAACTAGTTCCTCAAAGTCATCTTCTAGTTTATGTTCTTTCCTTCAAACATTTTGGTTAGGGCATCAAACATAGCTTTAGGTATCTTTAGGGAGGACACCTGCGGTATGAGGTGATCGTTGATTGAATCAACAATAATCCTCTTAGCCATAAACAACTTCTTCTTGTGTAAGGCCTTAGCCTCATCTCCCTCTAGAACTAGAATCTCCTCATTGATTTAGGATTCCAACTCATTTTCTTCCAGGACCAGGGAGATCCTTTACTTCTAGGATTGGAAGTTATCAAATCCCTGAATATTTTCATCAAGATTGGTATGATGATACATCTTAACTGAGAAACTCAAATGGAAATGCAAGATATTTAAATGTTACATGGTTAAGATGTCAGATATGGATTTGAAGCTGAATTTTTGTAGTGCTGGTTCAGGAGCAGATTAGGGTTTGACTTTCTTAGAGTTCTGTCCAACCAAAAGCTTTGATCTTGATCTCAAAAGTTTGATTTTGAGGAGGAGATCAATCCAGTCCTGGGCTCACTCAAAAATTCCACTTTTGTGGAAAGCCCTAATTTTTGGCACCAATGTCGGGTCAAAAACTGAAAATGCTCAGAATCAAATTCTACTTCGATAGAAAGATGTTCCCTGGGGAGGAGAGTCATTCCAACCTTATTTTTCTGAAAATATGTGGAGAGAGATCCAAAACATAGGAATCCCTAGTTCCCACAGCTGCATAGTGTCTTCTTCTCAGGTTAGCTCTGATACCATGTTATATTTTTATCATTTAAGCTAGCATTAACTAAGGATCTTAACTGAGAGAATAACAAGCACAACAATCAAACACATAAGACAATGAACACAAAGATTTTCCTCATGGAAACCATAAAGGAGAAAACCCAACAACCTCCTCAGAGATAGAATCAACATCAAATAGCAAAGCCCCCAAAAAACAGTAAGATGATATCCCAATAGCAGTAGCCTATTTATTTCTATCCACAACAACTTCTTCTTCCTGAACTATGTGCTACAACCGAGTGTGAGTGAGTGTGTATGAGTCTGTGATAAATAGAGAGGCTCACTCTCTATTTATACTAATTCCCAACTTGAAAATGACTTACTAGGGCCGACTTCTTTAGGATATTCTAATAACCCTACTGCCCCAGAACTGTGGGGACTTTAATCCTTGAACAATAGGAGGGTTACCCACAATGACTTGACATGACTTGTTTACATTATAGAACCTCCTAATAGGAACATCGGGGCATGACATGACTCAAATACATTACAGACACTTCCTAGAATAAATATCGCGGTACAAGACATAAGATATACAAGTGAATACATTCTGAAGCTACAAATACATCAATAGTCTTTACCCATAGAAATGCTAAAAAAATACCACTTTACTACTATATGAGGGTGAAATAATGTCCTTATTTCGTGGAAATTTAAACCACTAGTTATTATCATGCTTTTCTACTAGGTCAATATATTCATTTCCCTTGAGTGGTCAAGTGAACTCAAAGTACCTTTTTCTCTCTTAGCAACTCATTTGTAATCCACACACTCTTCCTCTAACAATTATACCCAACCTCAACACTTCCACTGTAATTGTCTTCCAAAGTCAAGAGTCTTCACCAATCAAGGTTATCTCTATTTTGATACCACATGATGTAGGTATTGGATTTGAGAATCAAAGTACACAACTAAATATCAAACAATAACATATATAATAGCTATTTATGTTATCTTTAATTCAAATATTGGACGAATATCTTGAGCCACTATTACAATATGGAATCAGATCCTTATAAGGTCTCTAGGATTTCTCCTATATTCAAACCTAGTTCTACATCGAGGAAAATGCCTCATCATTGTCTCCATATTTATATTTGTTGCTTAGCTTTATGGTGTGAATTTATCAATGGGATTTCAAACCATGTCAACCTCTAGTTTTGAAAAGGTAATTCATTATGTCAATTGAAATAATCTTTTTTGTATGAACAAGGACACCAGAACTGTTAGGTTTGGAATATGGTCATGGGAATATACAACTTTCTAAATCTTCCTAGGGTGCAAAGAAACCATTTAGTGCAATGGGAACTAACATATTCTATTCAATATTCATACCGATAAAAAAGAATTGATCTCTTGGATATGTGCCATAAGGTATCTCACCACTATGCTTATGTTACTCATGCATGTATTGGTGAGGTTGTTCAGCCTGTTGCAGCATGTCGAGCCTGTTTAGACTCTATAAATGTTTTTTGTGCTCCTTTCCAGCCTCTTTGAGGCTGATAATATGTATGGAAGTGTGCCTCAGCATGATGGGCGTGCTAGAGTGTGGGTTAAGGAAACCTCTACATATTTGAAAGGAGCTTCTATTTTCTTGATGTATGATTGTCCTAAAATACTGCCATTTAGTACTGCAATGGGATTGAAAGTTCATCCTCATTTCTATATTATTTTCATTAATACCTTGAGGTCTATATTTGTCTCACTCTACCCTATAACTACCTATCTCTCTATCTCTCTCTCTCAGGTATGCCCATTGTTTTGTTAGTGACTTGTCTCCTAAGAGACAAAGTGTGATCATAATATATATCTAAGTATATAAAGGAAGGTCTAAACCACATTTTTTTCTTCTTTATTTCCATTTATAATTTTATTAGATGTGCTTGAATAATTATGTTGTACAAGTATGGGACTCTGCATCCAATAGACATGTAGAGTAAATTACTACTTTCATGTTTTCAATTTATTTTTGTTTTGTTTAAACAATGGCATTCCAAGTGGGCATTTTGGACAAAGTTGAGCAGTTGTGGGAGATTTACTAGTTCTCTTTCGAGGTATAAATGATAGTGATATTGGCATAATCTATCTTTAACTTTTATTTTATTTTATTTATTATATATCAATCTAAACATGGTTTCTTGCCTTCATTATAGGTTAGTGGTTGTTTAAGTCACCTATGAACAAAATGATCACATAAGTATTCATACTTCTTGTCAGCAATAAAACTTGAAGGTATTGTTTCTAATATTTCATCTCATTTCATTTCCATTTATCTAGTGGTTAAGAGTACTTAGAGTTAATGGTCATTCTTCTTGATGTGAAATGGAATTAGTTGTATATTTATTTTTACTATTCTATATACATTTTCGGTGATGAGTTGCTCCATTTTCTCATCCTTTGCTTCTATATAAACTGAAATTCTCCTTTCCATGAAATCATTCACCACTATATTCAAGTTACTTATGAATTTTCAGTCAAACTCAAATATCTCGGTATGACTCTAGATGACTCGGTAAATAGTTTAACATTGGATGTATGCTTATCATTCCTATAAATTTCTGCTATTTTTACATTTTGGATCATTCAAGCATACACAATAATGATTATCAAGTTACTATATATACATAATTTATTACTTTGTAATAGTCCTTCAAGTCATTCAAATTCATTTATTAAGTGAAAAAAGGACTTGAAGGACTAGTACAAGGTAATCCATTATGGATATATAGTAACTTGATAATCATTATTTTGTATGCTTGAATGATGAAAAATTTGTTTGAATATCATCATTATCAAGCAATAAAAAATTCTTAAAGGGTGCTAGCTCAATGGTAGAGCACCTACCTAATTATCAACAGGAGGTTGGTGGTTCAATTCCTTCGTGCCCTATCATAAATTTGTGACTAAGAAAACAACTAAATTTGCATGTATACAACTATTAGTATCTAATTTCTAGTATCTTATAGTGAGACTAACATTTAGTCATATTTAGCTTAGCCATTAATATGTCATCATCTAGTAGTTTATTTAGTCGTATCTTTGGTCATTAATTGTTGCAATCAATGACTAAATCAGTGACTAAATCAGTGACTAAATCAATGACTAAATCATAGACTATCAATGACTAAATCAATGACTAATAATTCAACCAATTAATGACTAAATGAAATACGACTAAGTTAGTCAATCTATAAGATAGTGGAAATTCACTACTATTAGTCGCTGACTAAAAAAGAGTTGTTTATAGCCAAATTTTAGTCATTTGTTTAGTCATTAATTCCTTGTTTTGTACTAGTGATGATAAAGACTTCAGTTAATTAAGGAAAAATTGAATTGTTTAACTCCAAGTGATATTAACAAGGGATACTTTATCCAATTGAGGATAAATCGAATTGATCACTACAATGATGCAATTATTTAGTTAAGAGAATTAACTGATATTTAATAAAGAATATATAGTTAACTAAAACTGTTTTCAATGATTAAACTTTAGTTTAACTAAAATACAACATTAAGTTATGGCACTTATGTTAAACTAAAAGTCGACACTTAATTTATGACACTTGCATGATGACACTTTAGTTAGCATCTGTTGTAATCTCCCAGATCACATAAGGTTACCAATAATACATACTAAAACATACAATTATAAACAGAGACAGAAGACAAGAACAGATTGGATAGAACAGAATATCTTATTATAATGAGTTCATACAAAGCACAGAACTGAACTGAGTTCTTGTGTGGCTTAATAGCCTAATATATACAAGTTACAAACAGTTACAGAATAACTACCTGTCGGTTCGGTGAACCGACACGACTGTTAGTTAGCCGACTTAATTAACAAGTTTAGTCGGCCGACCGACTTAGTCGGCTGACTAAGTCGGTCTTTGTTCAAGTCGACTTATGTCGACTTGCTCCTTCTACATCTCCCCCACGAACAAAACGTTTCTTCGTCCCGAAGAAACAGGGAGGTACAAAAAATGTTTGTTTTGTCGAACCCTGAAACGGCTACTGAGGTGGACTGTGCAGACGAATAGTCGGTCTTCGCTGGACGCATACTTCGACTATTGCTGGTGCAGTGACAGCAAGCTGGTGCTGGAAATATGTCCAGGTTTGCAAGGCCTTCTGGATGTCGATCGTCAGAGTAGTCAGATTTGAAAGTACCGACATCTTTCCTGCCATGGGCATTTCTGCAATGTGCTCCATGTTGGGACCCAACATCTGGTTCTGTTCTTCTGCAGCATGAAGGAGTCTTTGCATCTGTGGGCAGATGTTGTCGACCTTTTTGTCAGCCTCCGAAATTGGTACCTTTCTTCCTGCCTGTCGGGTTAATTCTCTGAAAATTTGTTCTACTGTCGGGTAGTAGTCGAGGTCTTTTGCTTTGGGGTCTTGACCTCGCATGTACCATACTGATGTATGGTCAAGTGCTAACTGGATATGTGAGTCGGCAGGGAGGTTTCGTCGGATGTTTTGGGGCACCCTCCACCTCGTCGTCCGAACCTTTAACTGCTAGAACCAAGTCTCCAAGAAGACTTTCCCCTGTGCTAGTTCATGCAAAGTGCCTTTTTGTGAGAAAGGTTTGAAATGGTGCATTTCAAATCTAGTCGGCTCCCGGAATACTGGACTGCCTTTCAGAAAGAAGTGATACATGACGATCCAGATAACCAGGGAGGGGAATTTGATAATACCTCCCGTCTCCTGGCAGCGTTCACAGATGGTTTTGACCATGTTGACGACATAGTCTCCCCATCGGTATACTTTTCCATTGGTGGCGATTGTGTCAACCGCCTCCAGCATCTCTAATTTAAGGTCGCTGCTTCGACCATCCAAAGTAAGGGTGATTGCGATTATTTTTGCCACAATTTGTGGTGTTCAGGTCGCAATCTGTCCTATCATTAGTCCTTTAGAGTTTTTTCCCATCGGTGTGCCTGTGAGTTCTTGGACGAGACCTTCCTTAATCCCAATTGGGACAGGGTCGCCTCTGTTCGACAGACCTGTAAGCGCCGAAATAACATCCCCGATGATGTCAATCGGCTGGTCGAAATAGAATCGGTCGTTGTGGTAATGACTGATAATAAATTTTACAGCGGATTCCTTCGTCCCGCCGAAGCTGGCCATCAATGGTGCGTTAGGGTACCGGAGAATGCTACTGTTTCGGACTTTTTCCGCGGCCTGTGTCATTTTACTTCCTTCATATGCCCAGTCTTGGATTTTGGCCCAGAGTTTTTGAAATGGACCCTCCTGGACTTTTGCAGTTTTGATATTCTTCAGTCTTTGGACCAAGGGTGTGTCCTCGGCCTGCAACTCCTTGGCCTTCGCCACGACGTGGGTGAGTTTGGGTGCCATGATTTCAGATTGGTCAGAATTTGAACAGAGTGCATGGGTGCTGGTCGACAGACGATGCGAATCCTCTGTGTGTAAGGGGTGTGGTGAATGAACTTTTGACGGTCCAATATTTATAGGCGTGGGAATGGTGGAGTGTCGAACTGGTTGTATTAATGGTGGACTTGATAGTCCAACTGTAATACTCGAGTGTGATTTGGGGGATCTGGTTCGGCGCTTGAGGCCATTAATGTGTGATGGGACTCTCGAGGTCAACGGTTGGTGTCAATGATGAAAACGGTCGGCATGACTAGTCAATGAGGATGGTCGATGAAAATGAAGTCGGTTGTCGAAGGGGTGGGTTGCTGTCATACTGGATATTTTTGAGTGGATTTTTAGAATTTTTTTTTTCGAACTTTTTATAGGTTTTCGGTGACAGTTACGGTCGTTATATAATTTTTTTATTTTTTATTTATTTTTATTTTTGTTATTTTTAAGATATCAGTTTCTGTATCGTTTAAGTCGGGCTCCATTGACGAGCATCCGAAATACTAGGCCCTGTAATGTTTTTAGTTGGACTAAACCATTGGGGTGGATTTCTTCGACAACATAGGGTCCCATCCATTCTGTGTGCAGTTTATTTGGTTTTCCTTTTACTCGACTGTTATAGAGGAGAGCAAGGTCTCCGACCGACAAGTTTTTGTTCTTGATGTTACGGTCATGCCAGGCTTTTTGCTGTTGTTTTTGGATTTCCTGGTGTTGAATAGCCATAACTCTATGTTCTTCCATCTTACTGAGTTGGAACAGTCGATCCTTTCTGGCATGCTCGACATCAATATGTAGTAGGTGAGCTACAATAGGTGCCTGCTGTCGGAAGTGTAGGGGTACGACTGCTTCTTGGCCATATACCAGTCGAAAGGGAGTTTGGTCGGTCGACCATTTATACGCAGTCCTGTATGCCCATAAGACTGCAGGGATTTTCTCATCCCAGTCATCTTTGTCGGTATTGCATATTTTTGTTAACCCTTTTGTCAATGTTTTGTTGAAGGCTTCAATCGCACCATTCGACTGAGGGTGGTATGTTGTACTTCGACGGTGGTCGATGTGAAACTGGTCGGTTAAGTGTTTGATGGTTTTGTTAATGAAGTGTGATCCTTGGTCGCTGATCAGGGTGAGGGGACATCCAAATCGAGTAATGGTGTTTTCATAGATGAACCTAGCAGCTACCTCACTTGAACATGTTTCGACAGGTTCAGCTTTTTCCCATTTAGTAACATACTCTACTGCAGTGATGATATATCTTGCACCTGATCGTCGGGCTGGGACAGGGAATGGTCCTATGAAGTCTATGGCCCAAATTTCAAATGTGAGGCTAGGTTTTACAGAGATCGGGGGAATTTCCGTACTCGACAGTGGTCGACCAAGTCGTTGGCATCTGTCACATCGACTAACAAAGGTTTTACAATCTCTGTGAAGTGTCGGCCACCATAATCCAGACTGTTGGATTTTCTTGGCAGTTGTGTCGGCTTGAAAATGTCCTCCTGCAGGTCCATAATGAGATTCGTGCATGATTTGGTATCGTTCATGGTCGAGTACACATCTTCTAAGGACATCATCTAACCCCATTTTATATAGAAATCCATTGATGAGGCTGTATGGGGCAGCCTTCATAGCTAGGATTTGTTTTTTCTTAGTGTTCAGACCTTTTGGGGCCTGACCTGTCTCTAAGAATTGTGCTATCTCTTCCAGTTCTTCTGGTACTGCTTCTATATGAAATAGGTGTGTGTCCGGCAAGCCGTCATCGACTCCGGTCGGTTCCTCTCCTGTGTCGATACGGGATAGGTCGTCGGGCCCGACATTGAGCTTTCTCGGTCGGACCACTACTTCAAACTCAAACTCTTGAAAAAGAAGTAGCCATTGGAAAATTCTTCCGTGATGAAGGGGTTTATTAACAAGGTATTTCAATGCTTGATGGTCGGTGTAGAATATGAAGGGGTTGGCTAACAGGTAATGTCGATACTTTTGAAGGGCAAAGACCATACCTAAGGCTTCTCTTTCAGTGGTCGAATAGTTCTTTTCAGCCTTATTGAGTTTTAGACTACTGTAAACTATTGGGTAATCCATTCCATCATCCCCTGGTTGAGTTAGGATTGCTCCAATAGCTATCCCTAATGCATCAATATGTACATGAAATTTGGTAGACCAATTTGGAAATTTAAGTATGGGGGCTTCGACCAGTTTTCTCTTGAGTTTGTCGAAGGATATTTGGCATTCCTCCGTCCACTTAAATTCTTGATCTTCTTTTAGCAGTTCTTCCAGAGGGTAGGTCATGTCTGAGTAATGTCTGATAAACTTCCTATAATACCCTGTATGTCCCAATAACACCCGAACTTGTTTAGGGTTTATTGGGGGCTTCAAGTCGAGGATGATTTTCATTTTGGCAAAATCAACCTTAATACCATCTTTGCACACAACATGTCCTAGGAGTATCCCTATGGGGGTCATAAAGATACACTTCTTAATGTTTAAGGAGAGTTGGATCTGTTGACATCTCTCCAGCATAAGTTGGAGCCATGTGCAGTGATCTTTTAAGGTGGAATATATAGTCCAGTCATCGAAGTAGACTGCCATGGTTTTATAGATGTATTCTTGGAAATTTTTTACAACAATTCTGGAAAAGACTGCAGGGGCATTCTTTAATCCAAAAGGCATAACCCTATAAGCAAAAGAGCCAAATTCATAGACAAATGTCATTTTCTTCTGGTCTTCCTTTGCTATAGGTACTTGGTTATAGCCTGAAAATCCATTTGTGAATGAGTAGCATTCATGTCCTACCACTTCATTCAAGATTTCATCAGCATAAGGGGTTGGGAAGGGATCTGTTAGTGTGAATTTATTAAGCTCTCTAAAGTCGACACAAATTCTTAAACTAGTCGGGTCATGTTTCTTAGGCTGTACGACCATGGGGCTTTCCCATTCCGATTGGTCGATGGGGTAGATGATTCCTGCTACTAACATGTTTTCTATTTCCTTCTTAACTATTTCCTTATACTTATGAGATAGTTTATAAGGTCATTTCTTAACAGGTCGGACATCAGGTTTAGTATCTATTTTCATCTCTCCCATTTCCTGTACTAGTCCTTTTAAGTCTTTGTAGTCCCGTGCAAAGACATCTTGGAACTCTCGAAGTAGGTTCACAATTTCAGTGGTTTGATGTTCATTCCAATAGTCTCCAATCTTAGCTATCTTTGGACAGTTGTCATTTGAAATGTCTACCTCCTTAGTTTTTACTTTTGCATCCAGCCACTCTGGTGCTTTAGCTTCATTGATCGGCCGACTTCCCTCTTTGAACTGTGAGAATGTAGTAGGAAAGTCGGCTGCAGTCATTCTGTCAATGTCGGGTTTATCTGTGGTCTCAACTTTCAAGATGGAATAGATAGGTTTGTTAGTTTCACTATGATGAGGGTTCCATCTAAAGCTTTTTCCTGTGGTGTGTTCATTTTCTAAGTGCAAGCGGGTCGACTGTGGTCGGGATGTAGTTTGTATAGTATTACAGTCCTTAACCTGTCGATGGTTCGGGTAGGGTTGAGGGGTAGTAGGTTGGAGGAATTGTTTGATTTGCTGTGCTGTTGCATCCAATTTTTCGTTGTGAGGTGTAAACTGGAAGTCTTTGATAAATTTGTCTCTCAATTCCCGCCAAAAGAAGGTTTCTCCCCTAGCTTCCTCCATTTTATACCATTTGTTAGGTAAGTCGTCTAAGGTTGAAGGAAACAAATGGGGCCAGGCTCTTTCGTCTTTGTAACCAAGTCTTTTCCACTCCTTTTCACAAGTCCTAATGTGGTCTTCTGGGTTCTGGCCTTGAGTGAAGATAGGGATTTGAGCTTCCTGTGTTAACTTATTTCCTCCAAACCATTCGACAAAGAAGGTTGAAGCAGTTGTCCAGGTCTGTAGTTTTGATTGATGGGTATCCCACCATCTAGCTGCTTGACCTGTAAATGTTTCCACTAAGCTTTGCAGTCGACCATGTTCTCCAATATTTTTAGAGACTTGTTCGACATGCATGACTGGGGAGTCCCTCTCCTTATACCGGGGTAGTTGAGTATTTTTTAAGTTCGTGGGTTGTAAGGTAGGGCGTTCCCTTTGTTTCTTTTCAAAAATTTTAGGTATAAGTGATACGATGAAGCACTGTTGGGTGGGTTTTTTCTATACTGTTTGAATAGTCCAGCACCCTCTTGCTTATGTTTCGTAGTTTTCTATCTCCCAGTCATAGAGTTTAGCGTTTGAATTATACCCGACTGACTCTGGGTTACCTAAGTAAAGCTCCCCTTGGGCATTTGGTTCAGTATAGTCGGTATTGTTCTGGATCTGATAAAGTTGTCAGATATCGACTTCCTCATCAATCGGTTCAACCCAAGGTTGTCCTTGGGAGGGATTGATAGGTACTATGACCTTTTGGCCATTTCCATTGAGCTTAATACGTTCTTTGTCTAAAGAGATAGAGGCTTTCATCTTTCGACCCCAAGGTCGACCTACAAGTGCTGGGAAGGAGCTAGATCCTTCCTTTGGGTCAATAATTTCGAAATCAACCTTGGTTGATATTCCTTTGATGGTTGTGTCTACGTTTTTCCAAACCCCAATGGGTTCAATGAGACCTTGGTCGGCCAGCTTTATATAAATGCCTGACTCATAGAGTCGAGGTCTTCCCATCTTTTCCCATGTGTCTCGGGTCATAATATTCACCTACGACCCGAAATCAAGCACCACTTGTCGGACAGGAAAATCTTCGATTTCCAGGTCGACTAGAGGGTCGACATCGTTTTTGTCTTTTTGATTTAGGTTACAAATGTTCTTAGTTTGTTTTTCAGGGTTAGAATTTTTGATTTGATGCAATAAATCAATGAAGTGGGCTACCGACTCATCTGTTTGAATGAGATGGGTCAACTGCTGTGTCGTGCTAAGTCAACTGTGAATAATGTCTTCTTCCTGTGCAATGTTTTGAAATATGTGTGAGGCCTCTTGATAGGTGTGTTTTTGTTTGATAGGGTCTGGATAATTATTTGTGTCTTGTATTTTGCTAATTTGGGGGTTATCAGGCCCTGTTTTTGTGCCTTGACGAGTGACAATATGCAGATTTTTAGTATGTAATACATCATGCTTTTGTACACAGGACAAGACATTAACATTCTTTTTCATATTAATTTTTTCCAACATAGTAGGACAATCCTCCAAGGAGTGATCACCTACTCCACAATGCGTACAGAATTTCAGGTCAGTTCTATCCTTGTACGAACAGTCTGCGCATCTGTGCCCCTCTTTATATCAAATGAAGCATTGGCTAGGTCGACGAGTGTGTATGTCTTGATTCCCCACGAATCGACCTCTTCCAAACCCTTGTCGTCGGTTGTCATACCGACGTTCGTATCGTCGATCGTTAGCTTGTTTCCCATTTTGATTGTTTGGATTGCTTTGCTCATTAGTTTGTACTACTGCGTTTGTTTGGTAAACGGCTTGATAGTTCTGTCTATTTTTCAGGTTCAGTTGACAGTCGGTCGTGTTGTGGATTTTTGTCTCACAGATGGCACACCAGGAGGCCTTTCCATTCTTCATGTTGTATGGAAAGTCAGCTGTAGAATGGTCTCCACATTCCTGGCAGATGTCGCAAAACGCTTGATTCTGCACAAAATGGACATCTTGTCGGTTGTACTGCTGTCGACAAGTATCTTTTGAATGACCAGCCGTCGAACAGTTTGTACACCAGATCTCTTGATTCTTCAGGGTCAACTCTTTTAAAGACTTCTGGACAATTTCTAGCTGTTCCTCCAGGCGGTGGTCGGTTGGATATGCAGGGATGTCTTCGTCCATCTCGACCTGCAAAGCTTTTGTCAGCGCGTCTTCATATGTCTTGAAAGTTTCCAGACTGATATGTCAGCGAAATTTCTGTGATAGACCTGCAAGGAACCACTGAATTAATAATTGTTCATCAATAACATAATCTAGTTGGCTCAGTAGGTCCTTCCAGCATTTTTCATAGTCGCGGACAGTTTCTCCTGGCTTCTGTTGGGTTGTTTTTAGCTTTTTGGCCGCCAGGTGCTTAGCGTCTGGAGTTTTGAAAAAGGATAGGAACTACGCCTTTATCTCTGCTTTGGTTTCTTTGGGGGTTCTTTCTGTGAATGTCATGAACCATGTCAATGATCGTTTGCGTAGGGCCCATGCGAACTGGGCCATCTATCGTTCTTCATCTGTGACCTGGTTGGCTTCCCAGGTTGACTCGCAGACAAACCAATGTCATCTGGGGTCTTCATCCCCCTCGTAGAGAGGAATGTGAGCAGTGCCGTGACCCATGCTTGAATCACTATCACTACTTTCAGAAGTTGGCGGGGTGGGTGGTGTGGGTGGGGGGGGGGAAAGAGGTGGGGTTGTTGATACGGTCGAACCTGTGGGGGTGACGATGGGGTTTTTTTCGATGGAACTTGTGCTTCCGTCGGTGGTCGATTCTTTCTCGCCGTACAATGGATTGTTGGTAATTTGTCTTCTCGATGGCCCACTGTCACTTTGCGTGCTCAGGTCTGACTCTTGGTTATCTTCTAAAGTTGTATGTGGCAGGGGGGGTGCTCCTTCATGTCTCGGTAGGAGCAAGTGGATACTGCGAAAGTAAGGTTCCGTTTGAAAGGTCACCCAGTTCCCTTCGACCAATTGGCGAATGACAAGGTGTCGGCCCGTGTATGGTTCATCACCGAGTCGACTCCAGATTGTGATGTCACCAGCTCTCAGTCGGAGGTCGTCTTCAATAATAGTCTGTATTACGGTATGTGAATTGGCTGGGGACAGGGTTACTTCGTTGGGAATATTTATTTGGAGAGCTTCTTGCTGCTCTATCAACACTTCTTCATCCTTAGGGGCCGTCTCTTCCTCGACACCTTCTTCTTGTCGGTCATGACCTGACTCTGGCAGATTCTCATCACAGTCAGTCTCCCTAGGGTTTTGTTCTCGACGCAGCTCGTCGGCTCGTTCACGTCTGGCTTCCCTTCTTTGCTGTCGTTCGTCCCTCTCGATTTTATTAATGTCCGACAGACTTTCATACAATATTATTCCTGCGAGTCCTCTTTGGTTGACTATTCATGACTGGCTTGGTCGACTGGTATCCACTATGCTCCCACTCCGACACATAACCAGCTACCCCCCCATAGCCTACCTGACGCTTTTTAGAAAGCTCAGATAGTTCTGTCTATTTTCTCAGGAAGTATTCCCACTCCCTTTCAGCGATGAATTTCTCCCACTTCTTTTGCTTCTCTGCCCAATTAGTGTTTGATGGCGGTTCGAACAATGGTGGTCGAGGTTCGACGATATGGCCTGCTCCTTTCTCTATCAGGAACTTGAACAACAAGGTCGGTAAAGAGCACAAAAATTGGTCAGTGAAATCTGTGTAGAATTTGGCTTTTACAGTTTCCACTGAGGTTCTATCTTCGATTGCTTGCTCTTCACAGAAGTCGTCGGTGATCTTCTCACACCACTCCGACAGATTTGTCCTACCCCCTCGAATAAGTTTTTCCAGCAACTGTTCTTCTTTAGTTGCGTCAGTCTTTTTCATCCAGGAGTTGCTTCAGTAGTTGTGGCACGGATTCAACAAACTTCTCGTGTGTCTCGGTGAAAAATCTGGCTTTGGCTTCTGCAACTGTTAGTCTGTTCCTACGTGCGTAATTTTGTAAGTAATTGGCAATCTTACGCTCCCACCAGTCCTTTATCTCCTACTCTGGTATCATATGTGAACAGATATTCTAGACATGTACTACCGGCAACAGAACCAATGTTGTAATCTCCCAGATCACATAAGGTTACCAATAATACATACTAAAACATACAATTATAAACAGAGACAGAAGACAAGAACAGATTGGATAGAACAGAATATCTTATTATAATGAGTTCATACAAAGCACAGAACTGAACTGAGTTCTTGTGTGTCTTAACAGCCTAATATATACAAGTTACAAAAAGTTACAGAATAACTACCTGTCGGTTCGGTGAACCGACACGACTGTTAGTTAGCCAACTTAATTAACAAGTTTAGTCAGCCGACCGACTTAGTCAGCTGACTAAGTCGGTCTTTGTTCAAGTCGACTTATGTCGACTTGCTCCTTCTACAGCATCCTAACTAAGTTATCTACCATCCAATTGGAAGGAAAGTTGATCCATAAGTTAGAAGAGAAAAGATACATGTCAATAATGAAAATGTATTTCATAGTTATCAATACAATATTAATAATATCTTAGAGAAAAGCTATTCTACCATGTAGACATTCATAATTTTCTGCATCAGACAACTTTCTCCCATGCAAGAATTCACTACTTCTTGCATCAAACCAAAAGTTGCAAGTTAAATTGTGTGCAGGGAATATAATTGTATCATCTGATCATTCACTCTTTATTAGTGATTACACCTGGAGTGTTTTAAATCTCTCTTATCTTAGACCGATGGTGCCTCATGCAATCTACAATTGTAAAAGACATTATCTTCTATCTGTCATGTGCGAATGATATTTGTTGGGGTTTTTATCCCTCGTTGCTTTGAGGGTTTTCCCTAGGGTACATTATATGTTGTGTGTGAATGTTTATATGAATGGTTATTAAATTGATTTCAAGTACTCAGTAATTCTACAAATTTAAAGATTAAAGATCAAAGATGAACAAAATTCAACAAAATATTATCAGGACTTTTATTAATTACCTCCTCATAGGGATTGTTCTCTTCCCTTTGATGATCATTAGGTGAGTAATTTTCAAGAGAGGGTTGATAACCAAAAAGGGTTTTGTTTTAAAAATGGGTAGAATTATCATTGATTTGGACCTTTTCATGTGAATTAGTGAGATAACGGCTGTCATAACAAGGTAATATAACTTCCTCCCATGGGATTTATTTGAAATTGGCTTGAAACATACCCTCATCTAAAGGGAAATTTTGTGAAGATCTAAAGGAGGAGGGATATTAAAATTGGATAGATTGATTGTATCATTGGATGGATTAAGAATTGTTATAATTTTTACTTAAAAAATATTATGTTTGAAATTCATTCATTCAACATGGCATATTATAATAATTGGATACATAAGGATCCACTGAAAGAAAGAAAATGAATAGTAAACACAAAAAAACATAACCTCCTCTAGGAAAAGATTAAAGAGAATAAATCCCAACAAACGTATTTAGTATATATTCACCAACAAGTAAAATTCCATAGTGTAAAAAAGAATCTTCTAATCAAACCTAAGAACAAAGGGTAGATTTCTTCCAAGTATTCTACGATGCAAAATAATCTTCTACTGGTAGGAGCGAACTTCCTTCTTGATTATGAAGCAAACTTACTTGGTTCTTAAATGAGGAATGCACCATCTTATTTATACTCTTTTCTGGCCGACTTTTCACTAACTATGTTGACTTCACTAGGGTATTTTTACCCAATGCTGGGGAAGTTTTACTCGGTGACTTATGTGTGGCCAACTTGACTATTTTCACTTTATTTATTTTAGAATTATTATTTGATGGTTTTTACATGATCAATTACAATATGAATTTATATTTAAGGGAGTACAATAATAATATAATAAAAATATCTTTCGAGGTGACATAATCTTCAACACTCTCTCTTAAAAAGGAATCTATTATTCTGACACGATCATTATAATTGTTGTTGTAACTTTGTACTCTGACCATTAACTTGTGAAATATCTAGAATCTATACATCACTAGAATTTCTCTACAATAAAATCGTCATATCAATCATGCATTAGTCATGATCAGACATCTGAGGGAATCGCATTAGAAACACATTATCCAGCTAGGAGGGTGCATTGTGTCATTACGAGACTTCATATTTCTCACAAGAAATCTAGAATCACACATCCAACTGGATACAAATCTTGATTGGATACACATACTCAATTAGATACACATACTTGACTAGTCACACATAGTCAGTTGGATACACATACTCAACTAGATACACATACTAACTATGGTCATGCTCTCTATTCATTGCAAGTATGTTCACTCTCTCTAACCCTCATGAGTATAGTCACGCTCTCCATTCATTGCAAGTATAGTCACTCTCTCCAAACCTCATGAGTATGGTCACTCTCTCAAATCCTCATGATATGGTCATGCTCTCTAATTCACTAGATATGTAGCTCAACTGGATACCCATAATTTACGCTCTCTAATTCACTATATATGTAGCAAAACTGGATACACATACTTGATTGGATACACATACAACAGTATGGCCATGCTCTCTAGGCATCATGAGTATGGTCACTCTCTCCTGTCATCATGAGGTGGTCGCTCTCTCTAGTGCACACACACATACTAGATATAACTAGATACACAACTTCACTAGATACATAAACTCAACTGTATATATCACATACAAAAATATGGTCACCCTCTCCATCATCACGAGTATGGTCACTCTATTAGGTAATCATGAGTTGGTCACTCTCTCATGTTCTCATAGAGAAATATAGTACATACACATGAATGACTACTTGTTTCTACCATAGTATCAACTGCATTCTTGGAATTTCATAGCAGAATCATACCTTCCTCTTATAACGGACATCTCTCTACAACGCGTCCAGATTTTCCTTGAAGTACTCAAACTTCACTCTTGATTGTGTATTGGTCAACACATCAGCTATATTATCATCTTTTGCAATATACTGGAGCTTCACTGCTCCCTTTTGTACCATATCTATAATATAATGGTTCCTTATATCTATATGCTAGGACTTGTCATGAAACATTGGGTTCTAAGAAAACTTCACACAACTCTAGTTGTCACAAAGAATATAAGTTAGCTCTGACTTGAGATCAAATAGTCATGTAAGTAAATTATGAAGCCACGCTACTTCACTATTATATAAACACACTACAATAGTATCTACCTTGGATGTACATGGTTTCAAACTAGTATGTTTCCTTTTGAACCAAGAAATCATTCCCGATCCCAAATTGAAGCAACATCCTGAAGTACTCTTCCTGTATGTGACACAACTGGCCTAATATAAATCAGCATATCCTTGCAGGATAATCTTCTAATATGAATCATATCTAAGTTCATAATCAAGTGTAACCTTTAGGTACCTCATTAAATGATTTTCTACAATCAGGTGAACACGTCTCGGCTCAACCATTTACTAACACAAAATGTTCATCAAAAAGCAAATATCTAGTCTAGTGTTCATCAAGTACATCAGTGAACCAATCATTTGTTTAATATTGAATCCATTTTCTCTAAATACATATCACACATCAAATTCAAGTTCATTACCATCAATGTAGACATGGATTTACGATCCCAAATTCCTTCATGATCTCTACAACATATTTTCCTTGAATGATTAAAATTTGGTCCCTACCACACATATAAATCCAAAGAATCATGCCAAGATGATCACACTCTAATATATAATCCCTCTTTGTGAGGGGAGGCATACAATATCATTCTGAGCATATCCATGAGATATTGAGGAAAACAACCCTTTATTGAGGCAAACAACCCTTACCATTGACAAAATCTAAGTGATAATGTCTTTTAATCTATTTCTGTAATCTATGTTGTAGTCACTCCCTCTAAAGTGAAGTATTCTTCTCCTTTTGTAACTGAACACTACCCTCCCTCGCCATATTAACATGGTGTTCTCTATATATTGGGGCATCCATCACTGGAGAGACTAAAAGACTTGTTTGTTGTCGATATTCCATGTATCCATATTCGTTATCTCTCATCAAATGGATCTACTGAGATAAGCTTCTAACTCTCAAGGTTACTGGATACCAAAATCCTCCATCTCGAACTATGTTGCAAGTTCCCTCTTACATTATTTTATGAGATTCTTGTCCTTTGTAAATAACCATATTAAATCTTCTAGCAAAGGCAGAAATATGCATCACTCTAAGTGATCCTCAATATCATCATGTAACTATATTTCTTGGCATACTATGTGTTGGGATCCTTATGATCTGTACAAATCCTTATTCAATCTGCACACATGTGATTCTCCGTTCAAAGTCTCAAATGTGAGGGTTTGATCAATATACACTTTTACATCTATTGTGCCATTAAAGAAAGAAACCTTGACATCTATATAGTATAGTATCCATCACTGAATATTTGAGAGAAGTGTGTCTAGCTACTGGAGAAAACATCTCATCATATTTGTCTCCCTCTTTTTGAAAGAAACCATAAACCATGCTTTGTAGTTTTGTAGTATGGTTGATTTTGTAAATATACTTGAAGGTCACTACTGAAAATTCATTACTTGTTCTTTGGGAGAAGTTTCGTTATTCTTCTCTTGTAGGTCATAGCACATGATATTTCCTACAAGTCAAATTTAGTCATATGATTACTAACATTTCATAATCATCAAATTATATTAAAATTTAAATGACAAATTCTTATGCATACTAACATAATTCACACAATTATGTAACCATATTAGCCAATGCTTCAACACAACATTCATCCATATCCCGTATACACATGGCAACTTTTTAGATTCCTTCAATCTCTACCACAACATACTATCAAGAGCATGTGTTTCTCTTAGCATTTCAACAAAGAGTTTTCATTCTAGACAATCAATAATTCCTCATGGAATGTTGTGAAAACCCATAGGATACTTACCCATCACATGCATATTAAGAGTATAATGTTCATCAGTCCTATCCATATCAATGCATTCACTATAATATGTGTAATACAGTTGCTTATTTTAGGAACATAAATATTCATAGAATGTTATGAACAATATCATTTAAACACATAGAGATTCAGGCAATAGTTCAAATGACAATTCAAATACTTATTTTTTATTGTTTTTTTTACTCCCTTATTCTTCCTTACAAGTTCTAAGGTTTGATCTTCTTCTTCATCAAGTTGATTGAAACTTCAACCTTGGTCTTCATTCCTTCTAGATGTACTAGATCCTCTGGGATCTATCTTCTTGCTATTCTTGCAAAATGTATGTAATCATGTTTGGACAAATTCTTCATAATACATATTTCATCTTCATAGGTTTTCTGAAATCCAATTTGTAGAGGGATTCTCCTACTAATAATCATCCTTGAGCTTCACCTTATGAGGTGAATCCTTATGAATCAAAATTGTGAGAGAATCCTTGTAACAAATCATTACAATACTATTCTTCACTTGAATAATCTTCCCTTGCTTTATTCTGAACTAGTTCATCCTCTTTTGCAACATGAGTGTGATGCCTTTTATTCCTTCCTTTTCTGACTTGGTCTTTTTCTTTAGGAAACTATGTTGTAATATGACATATATTTTGCTGGTTGTAGCATATGATATTTGAGTAATCTCTTTGATTCCTTCGAGACTTCTGAAACTTTGGAGACTTCTTTGAAGGATGAAATTCCTTCCTGCTCTTCTCTTTCTTTGTATGAGTTGTTAGTGCTTGATCTTCATCCTTATCCAACTTATCTTATATTGCTACCAATATAGCTTATTATTATGTGAATTCTTCCCACAACCTACCAAAACTTTATTAGATTTATTTAGGAACATATTCCTTGAATATATTATTCGCATGACCTTGGGACACCATTCAAGGTAGTCGTCACTATTTAAGCTTCTTCAAGTATATCTTCAATGGCTTCAATATGTTCTTTGATCTAGAACACCCTTGTGAAGTAGGATTGAATTGTTTTTTAGTTTTGCATCTCTAGATTCTTGAGATGTGTTCTTAGTGTCATCTTTCAGCTGATATTCTTTCCTTTATACAATTTGGTCAAAGCATCAAACATTTTCTTTGGAGTCTTGGGAGATGAGACATGAAGGATCAAATGATCCTTAATGGAATCTGCAATGATTTTCTTTTCCTTAACTGTATTCTTCTTGTGTTTTTCCTTGACCTTTTCTCCCTCTGGATTTGTAAAATATTTTTCAACATACTCTTCCAATTCATTTTTATTATAGGATGAGGACTATACTATACTTCCATGCTCTAAAGTTATTATCCCATGTAAGATTCTCATCAACCTTGGTATTCCTTATCATCTTGTCAAGTCTTGTTTTGGAAACCCTAGCAGGAGGAGGGTCAAAAATGAAAGTTTCTTCAATGGAGAAATAGATCCACTAGAAAGATGTGTCTCCTTGAGGTGATTTGATCCAACCCTATTTTCACTCATATATGAAAACATAACAAGAAAAAACTAGAAACCCTAGTTTCTTGATCGGGTAGTAACTAGGTCAAAAATGAAATTTATCTTATTTGAATTTTACCTAAAAATAAAAATGCACCCTCCCAGAGTGAGTTAGAGAATTCTAGGTTTGAACCTCATTAGTGATCAGAATCTCTCAAAAAAAGGAGCCAAAGTTCTTGACCTCGATAGTTTTTAGGTCAAAATTGAAACTCCAGAAAACTAGATTTTTCCTCCACAAAAAATGTGCCATCGTAGGGAAAGTTCAATGTTTCAAAGGTCAATATTGATATGTGGATGGAAAGGATAGAAACATGTATCCCTAACCTTTGACAGTTGTTGTTCCTACAAATGTTGCAATGAATTCTTTCGGCATGGCTATGTTATCATGTTGGAATTTTGGCTTAAAGTCAATTATGTTAGGCATTCATTCATTCAACATGTCACATCATAATAATTTCATCCATAAGGATCACTGCAAAAAGACATTGAACAATAAGCACAACGACACAAAGTTTCTCCTCTAAGAAACCCTTCAAGGGAAGAAAACCTAGGAAAATTCTTCATTATAGATTCCTCAACAAGTACAATGTCACAAAGTAAGAAAGAAGATTCTAATCAAATGTAAGAACAAAATATAGATTTCATCTAAGTATTCTACAACCCAAAATAGTCTTCTAGTGGCAGGAAAAAACTTCCTTCTTACTCCTAGAGTGAACTTGCTTGGTTATTAAATGAGTAATGTGCCCCTCTTATTTATACTCTTTTTGACAAAAAATTTACTAAGTAGGATGAACTCACCGAGGAATTTTTACCCAATGCTGGGGTAGGTTTACCTGGTGACTGGGGCAATTTTACCCAATGACCTTTCTAGGTATGACTTGACATTTTTCACTTAAATTATTTTATCATTATTATGTTAGGTTTTCTAAATGCCTAATTACAATATGAATATCCCTTGAGGGAAGTACAATACTAATACAATAATAATATCTTCCAAAGTTACATAATCTTCTGTTGAAAATACTCAAACTAAGAGGGGGGTGTGAATAAGTTATTTCCAAATCTTAAACCATTTTTCAATATTTAAACCATTATTGTTGATTATAGATTTATAGTTATGATAATGCAACAAGTATAACAGAAGAGATGAAGACCATCATTCACAGACACATGATAGAGATAGACAAATATTTGTTTTTATTTGAGCACCTACTCAAAATACGCTGCAACCTTTGTTTTACAAAATCCTTCTTGTAAAGAGCACCAATTCTCATTTTTTTCTAGCACCCACTAAAATAACATTCTCTAGCTACAATTGAGTGAAAGCATCAACTTCCACTTGTACAAGCTTCAATGTGTACAGAGAAGACAACACGTTTTTCTTAGAAACACCCTACCACCCTTGTTTCTCAGACTTAAACATGTTCAGTACAATATTTATGAAAACATATATAACAATGCAAACCATTTCTATTCTGACATGATATTGGATTTTCTTATGCACCTCGGTTCCCGTCATTGTCTCTATTCTGTATATTCTTGAAATAACTTGGAATCCTTTGTCATTCTGTAATATCCACATCAACGACGATCCATGCACCAATTCTATGTATATAGAGAGCACACTGCTCCATTCATCACACACATCCTTTTATACATATATGTACTTAAAACCTTTACCTATTCATATACCTGACGTTCTGTTTCCATAACTGATCAAACCATTTGATTCCTTATGACAGACAAGAAGTCCAATCACTAAGAAATCATGAGTTTCTGCAACACATCTTCATCATTTGGCTTCTTCTACACTTGTCATTTTCTACAATAAGTGAGAGTTTCCACACTCCTAGTTCCTTAGTTCTAGTTCCAAGGTACCTGTTCTCCACCAATCATTCTACACCATTGATATTCATCAAGCTCTCCATGACCATTGATATTCTAAGAAAATCAGATAATAGATATGTCATTTTTTCCCAGATGTCATTCCATGATTTTTAATTTCTGCCTTCCGCACATCCTTTTTCTGCATAATCAATCGATGCCATCAATTTCTTGTGCAACATTTCTTAACCACCAATTTTAGATCTAGTGTGGGATATAGATCTAGGGTTTTCAACATTTGTTTGAAAAAATTCCAAACTTTCCACTTTCTGACTTCTGCTCGCAAAAATCCTTCTGTGTCGTCGATTTCTTATGCAACATTTCCTGACCATTGATTTTAGGTCTGGTGTGGGATGCAGATCTTGGTTTTTCAACATTTATTTGAAAAAGTTCCAGACTTTCCTCTTTTCGAATTCTGCTTGCGAAAATCCTTCTGCATCATCAATTTCTTGTGCAAAATTTCTCGACTGTCGATTTTAGATCCGTTGAGGGATGCAAATCTTGGGTTTTCAACATTTGTTTGAATGACTTCCACACTTTCTGCTTTTCAAATTCTACTTGATAAGCTTCTTCCACATCGTCGATTTCCTATGCATGTTCACTCCTGACCGTCAGATATGATCATTATATTACCTTTGAAACTTTTCTTTAACCGTTTATTTCTTGTGCAGGTTCACTCTTGACTGTCGGATTTGTTCATCCCAGGTAGCGCTCTATCAAAGAGAGGACTTCAATTCTGTACTCAACCAAATTACATAAGGGATTTCACTCTCGTCTCCTGTAATTAACATCCTTGCTAGTTAATCAATGAAATGGACTAACAACTATCAAATTTAGATCAACAACGGACTTCAACCAACATAGGTAAGATTTCATAGAATATCGTGCCTGTCAATATTTTCTTCCTCTGCGCTAGTTCACCCGGAAAAATGCCTCACAACCACTGATATTCCTTGTTATTTTGTCAATCTTTAACGTTGTCAACCTTCGCCAATATTCTTCTGAGTCTTTTGCTTATCTGGATCATATGCTTGAAACTATTTTTCCATCAATGACAACCAAAAAACATTCTAATATGTTTCCACATGATCACAAAACCTCCAACAATCTCTCCCTTTTGCACTGATGGAAATCTCCCCCTTCTAGATGCATGTTGTAATAGTAATCATCAATCTGTTTGTCATATGTAACAAACAACTTCTCCACCTTTGACATCAATGTCAAATAAGACTCTATAGCATAGCTCCCCCTATCAAAGTGAACAAGTTTTTTGGTATACGATATGATACCTAGCTTCTAGCGTAGGTACTCAAACTGTGTCTTTGGTAAGGGTTTAGTGAATATATCACCAGTCTGTTTTGTAGAAGGAATAAATTCAATTGAACTACTCTTTTCTTAGCCTACTCCCTTAATAACTGATACTTGATAGGTATGTGCTTAGTCTTGGACTATAGGACTAGATTTTTAGACATACTAATGGCACTGGTATTATCACAATGGAGAGGAATGGGATCAACATATTTTACCTCTAGGTTTACCAGTGTCTGAATCATCTAGAGAATTTGTGTACAATAGGTGGTAGCAACAATGTACTCAACTTCTTTAGTGGATAAAGATATTGAGCCTTTCTTGTTACTCTACCAAGCAACTAAAGAATCACCTAAGAAGAATGTACCTCCACTGGTGCTCTTTCTTTCATCCAAACAGTTTCCCCAGTTATCAACTCAATATGTAGTTAACTGAATATTTTGATTTCTAGGATACCAAATACCATAATTCATTGTGCCCTTCAAATATTTAAATATCCTATTCATAGACACCAAATGAATTTTCTTAGGACCAGACTGAAATATTCCTACCATTCCAACAACTTGCATTATATCTGAGGATGAGATGCTGTGATGTATAAGAGAATTCCTATTATTGACTGATATGTTCTATGATCAACATCAGGTGAGGGATCATCCTTGCTAAGTTTACAACCAACAACCATAGGTGTACTAACAGGTGATGAATCTTACATCTGTAATTTATTCAACGTCTCCTTTAAATACTTCTCTTGGGAGAGATATAAGACTTCAAGACTCTAGATGATGCGAATACCAAGAAATAATGATAGTTCTCTTATCATTGACATATCAAACTTAGATTGAATAGCATTAGAAAACCATTGCACGGAAGAACCATTAGTGCATCCAAATACAATGTAATCCAGATACACTAAAACTACTAATAGATTATCACCTTCAGATTTGATATACAATTTACTGTCAACAATACCTTTCTTGAAACATTTTTCCTATAGATATTTATCCAGTCTATGATACCAGGCTCTTGGTACTTGTTTCAATCCATATAAGGCCTTCTTCAGTTTGCAAACATTGTCAGGATTGTCTATCATTTGGAACCCTCTAGGTTTCTCCATATAGACTTCTTCTTCTAGATCTCTAGTGAGAAAGGTTTACTTAACATCCATCAGATACACTTTGAAGTTCTTGTGAGTGGCATAGGAAAAAAACATCCTGATAGCTTCCAATCTTGCTACTAGTGCAAAATTTGCATCAAAATCATGTCCCTCAACTTGGGAATACCCCTTATACACAAATCAAGATTTATTCCTTACAACATGTCCTTATTCATTCATCTTGTTTTTAAACACCCACTTGGAGCCTATTACATTTTTATCTGTAGGTCTAGGAACCAACTCCCAAGTGTTATTTTTCTCAATCTGATCAATCTCTTCATTCATGGATTTAATCCCATATTCATCCTTACTATCCTCTTCAAAATTCTTAGGTTCCATCATAGATAGGAAAGAAATATGATATTGTTTTGAAGATTTGATCAAATTTCTTCTTGTCTACACTCCTTTATTCTTATCACCAATTATCTGACTTTAAGGATGATTCTTCTAAATGATTCTGGAAGGTACTTTTGTTTCTGTCTGCTATCTTGAATCTGTCTAAGTGTTTGCACTTTCATCATCTAACTCTGGATCTTCTTTTTCCAATTCTTTGACCTGCTCTTCTTTAAATTCAATTGTTTCTTATGTATTTGATTCAACACTTTATTTGAATGTCTTTTACAGGGATTCCTTCATCAATTTTAATGTTAATACTATCAACCAATTTATGCAACCTATTATTATAATAAGTGTACCCTTTACTGTTTGAAGCATATCCTAAGAAGATACCTTCATCATCCCTGTCATCATATTTCCCAAGATGTTCATCATTACTTTTTATATTACATTTACTTCCAAATACTTTAAATTTTTTTATAGAGGCAGGTCTTCCAAACCATAGTTCGTAGGGAGTCTTATCACTATTCAGCCTTAAGTGAGCTTTATTAAGAATATGGACAACTATGTGAATTAATTCTACCCATTATGTATGAAAAATATTCCTTTCATTCATCATTGATCTTGCCATCTATTGTACTGGCCTATTATGTCTGTCAACAAATCCATTCTGATGTGGGATCCCTGGAATAGTGTATTCTCTCTTAATTCCATGTTTATCACAAAAATCCTTGAAGTCTCTTGAACATAACTTTCCTCCTCTATCATATCTTACTTCCTTCAGTATTTTTCTTATTTGATTCTCAATCAGGGCCTTAAAAATTTTGAACTTTTCAAGTTCCTCAGATTTTTCTTTCAGAAAAGCAACCAATTTAAGTCTAGAATAATCATCAATGAACAACATAAAATATATTTCTCCTCTTGTGCCTTATTTTCTTTATGGTCCACATAGATCCATATGTACTAATTGAAGTGGTTTGTCTGTTGATGTGAATTTCTTGTATTTAAACTGTCTGCGAGTCAGTTTTCCCATTTGACAAGTTTTACAAATAGAGTCATATGGCTTTGATATCTTTGGAACATATCTTACTGGTTCATTGTTCACAAGTTTGATTATATGATCAAAGCTTAAATGTCCATGTCTCCTATTCCAAATCCAACTTTCATCATACTTGCTTAGATGACATTCTTCTTTTTCTTCTTTCAAGACATAGACATTGTTTTTAGTCCTTATACCTTTTGCAACCAACTTCCCTGAGGGTACATACTTTATCTTGCAATATTTAGAAGTGAAACATCCTTTGTCACAAACCTGACTAACACTAAGAATATTATGTTTTAGTCCATCTACAAACAACAAATCTTGGGATTTCCCTTTTCCATTACTCAAATTGACCATTCCTTTTCCTTTGATATTCCTTGGAGCATCATTTCCAAAAGTTCCATTTCCTGATTTATTTTCACTTAGAGACGGGAACTTACTTTTATCACCACTCATGTGTTTGGAAAATCAGCTATCAATATACCATGGCCCTTTTTCTTTTTGAACAGAAAGCACTAGGCCACATTTATTATTTTCTTTTTTCTTCCAATCTTTATTTATTTTAGCAGTGTAATCCATTCTTGGGTCTGTTATGTAATCTTTCAAATGACAGTTTGAAGCCTTGTGTCCAAAGTTATGAAAAACATAACATTCTAGCTCATTGTATAGTAGATCAAAAGAATTTTTATTTCTATCATGAGTTATTCTCTTAGGTGTGAACTGAGTTGTATGTTGTTCTTGTTTTCTTGTTGACTTTCTTGTTCTATGTTGTAGAAATTTATTGTTATTTAATTGTATATTTCTAAAAATAAATGCACAATTTGCAGCTTTGTGACCAAAATTAGAGAAGCAATAATAGTAACCATGGAGAAAATTTTGGTACCTGGATCTTGGAGGTCTTTCCTTTTTTTTACTATGTTTCTAAGCTATCCTTGGTTGATGATTCTGATCTGAATTTCTGATTCTAGCACTTGATTCATCTCCTTTTGTTTGCACAGTATGTTTATATTCTGATTGATTGCTGCATGAAACTTATTCATAGAAAAGACCTATTTTTAACCATGGTGACCTTTGCTTTCTAGGAATGGTGTTCAAGTCTTCTGAGGCTTTGATACTTGACAGGTTCTGGTGGTACAGAGCTTGAAATTTCTTCAATTCCTTCCTAGTTGTCACTACTTCCAAATATTCACATCTCTTTTTCCCTTCTATAAATTGTTGTTTAAGAATATCTTCTATCTTCTTTTCCTCTTCTAGTTCCAATTTTGAGGGAAATACCTTCACTTGGTTCTTCCTCATTCCTTTTATACTACAATAATAATTGTTTATGTTTCCTTTTCGTTAATCCAAGTCTGTAAATATCCTCTAGGTCACTAATTAGTTTTCCTTCCATATCAACCATGGATTCCTCCTCATTTAGGTCACTCCTTGTATATTCATCTCCAAAATAATCTATGGCCATAAGCATGAAGTTATTGACTTCATATTCATCAGATGAATCATTGTTTGTCTCTTTTGAAGAATCAACATCATTTACACACATGTTTTTCTTTTTGTGTTTAACTTCTTTATTGTATTTATTGAATGTATACTTTTCGTCATCATCAGATGTCTACCTCTTGTGATTGTGGGGACACTTAGATGAAAAATGACATATTTTACCACATTTAAAACATTTATAGGGCGTCTTTCCTTTGTATTTACCTGAACCTTTCTTTAGCCTCACAATTTTTTCCTTTGCCACATCCATTTCAGAATCAGTGTTTTTATCTGCTTTAAAGGAAGCTTCTCTAGTGGTATATTTGTCTTTACCGATCCTCATTTCATGGGCTATTAGAATACCTAGGAGTTAGTCAATAGGCATATTTTTTATATCACTCAATTCTTCTATTGCTGAGACTTTGGGATTAAATCTCTCAAGCATAGATATTAAAATTTTATGAACTAAGAATGCTTCATCAAACATTTCACCAAGACCCTTCATGGCATTCACAATTTCTTCTATTGTTAGGAAATATTTACCGACTGTCTCATCCTCATTCATCTTTAGCTATTCAAATTTTAGTCTATGTGTCTGTAGCTTGGCATCCTTTACTTTTTCATTTCCTTCATAACTGTTTATAACCTTATCCCACATCTCTTTCATAGAATCAAGATGCATTACTTTAACAAACTCAACCTCTGCAAGACCACTCAGAATAGCGTTCATTTCCTTTGCATTAAAACTAAATTCCAACATGTCACTTCTGGCGGCTAGCACAAATGGCTTTACATAACCAGTCTCTGCTACATCCCAAACATCAGCTCCCAAGGACAATATATAGGTTATCATTCTAACCTTCCAAAAGGAAAAGTTTGTTCCATCAAATAGAGGAACTTTATTGGATGAAGTCCCTTCATAACGTTTCATGTTTAAGCTTATCGATCTACCTTTAGACAAAAGGAAGCTGCTTTGATACCAATTGTTGAAAATAATCAAATAACTGAGAGGGGGGGGGGTGAATCAGTTATTTCAAAATCTTAAACCATTTTTCATCATTTAAACCATTAATGTTGATTACAGATTTATAGTTATGATAATGCATCAAGTATAACAGAAGATATGAAGATCATCATTCACACACACATGATAGAGACAAACAAATATTCATTTTTATTTGATCACCTACTCAAAAGAGGCTGCATCCTCTTTTTAACGAAATCCTTCTTGTAGAGAGCACCAACTCTCATCTTTTTCTAGAACCTACTAAAATAACATTCTCCAGCTACAACTGAGTGAAAGCATCAACTTCCACATGTATAGGCTTCAACTTGTACATAGAAGACACCATGTTTTTTGTAGAACCACCTTACAACCCTTGTTTCTCAAACTCAAAGATGTTCAGTACAATATTTATGAAAACATATATAACAATGAAAACCAATTCTATCCTGATCTACTCCTGGATTTTGTTATGCACCTTGGCTCCCCTCATTATCTCTGTTATGGATATTCTTGAAAGCACTTAGAGTCCTCTATCATTCTGTAATCTCCACTTCAACGATTATCCATGCACTAGTTCTTTGTCTGCAAAGAGCATACCACTCCGTTCATCATGCGGATCCTTTTATACATATATGTCCTTAAACCCCTTACCTGTTCATATGCCTGACGGTCTGTTTCCATAACTGATGAAACCGTTCGATGCCTTATGATAGACAACAAGTCCAATTGCTGAGTAATCATGAGTTTTTGCAACACATCTTCATCATTTTGATTCTTCCAAACTTGTCATTTTGTAAGGTTTGTCATTACACCAAAACCTACAGATATTGATGAACATTTGAAACCCAGCATAAGGCCCTATCACCAGGAGTGGTGGTTAGTCCACTTGTTTTTATATTCCTAGAGGTGCGATGGTTATACCATGTGGAGGTACCTGATACTCCAACACCCCACCTCCGGCGTAGCTCGAGGGAATTGAACCTGAGACCTCTGCTCTAATACCATGTAAGGTTTTTCATTACACCAAAACCTGTAGATATTGATGAAAATTTGAAACCCAGTACAAGGCCCTATCTCAAGGAGTGGTAGTTAGTCCACTTGTTTTTATATTCCCAGAGGTGCGGCGGTTATACCATGTGGAAGTACCTGATACTCCAACACATTTTCTGCAATAAGTCAAAGTTTATGCAATCCTAGTTCCTTAGTTCTAGTTCTGCAGTAACGGTTCCACACCAATCATTCCGCACCATCGATCTTCTTCGATCTCTCTATGATCGTTGATGTGCAGAGAAAATCTGATATCGAATATGTGATTTTTTCAGATATCATTCTATGATTTCTTATTTCTCCTTCCGCACATCCTTTTCTGCATAATCAATCCATGTCGTTGATTTCTTGTGCAACATTTCCTGGCTGTCGATTTTAGATTCGGTGTGGGATGCAGATCTCGGGTTTTCAACATTTGTTTGAACAACTTCCATACTTTCCACTTTTTGACTTCTGCTTGCAAAACTCCTTCCGCGCTGTCGATTTCTTATGCAACATTTTTTGACTGTTGATTTTAGATCCGGTGCGGGATACATATCTTAGGTTTTCAACATTTGTTTGAACAACTTCCCGACTTTTCGCTTTCCGATTTTCACTTGCAAAAATTCTTTCGTGCCGTTGATTTCTTGTGCGACATTTCCTGACCTTCGATTTTAGATCCATTGTAGGATGCAGATCTCAGGTTTTCAACATTTGTTTAAATGACTTCCTGACTTTCCACTTTTCGACTTCTTCTTGCTGAGCTTCATTCACACCATCGATTTCTTGTGCAGGTTCACTCCTAGCCATTGGATCTGTTCATCATATTAACTTTCAAACTTTTATTTGACCATTGATTTCTTGTGTGGGTTCACTCCTGACCATCGGATCTGTTCATCCCAGGTATTGGTCTATCAAAGATTAGACTTCAATTCTGCGCTCAAACAAATTACAAAAGGGATTTTGCTCCCTTCTCCTGTAAATAACCTCCTTGCTAGTTCATCAGTGAAATGGACTAACAAATGTCCGATTTAGATCAATAGTGGACTTCAACCAACATAGGGAAAATTTCATAAACTATCGTTCCCACCAGGATTTTCTTCCTCTACGCAAGTTCACTAGCGAAATGCCTCACAATCATTGATATTCCTCACTATTCTGTCAGGGAAATGTCTTTACCTACGTCTATCTTCTCCAAGATTTTTCTGAGTCTTATACTTATCTGGATCATATGCTTGGAACTATGTTTCCATCAATGACAACTAAAACACATTCTGATCTATGTCCACATGACCACAAAACCTCCAACATCTTCAATAAGAAGAGAATCTAGGATTTCAGAATAGTCATCGAATGAGAGTTTGCTAAACATATCTTCCCACTTTTTCTTATGTTTGGCTTCCAAATTATTATGAAACGTATTAATATCATGATATTCATCACATAAGTGACACTAAGGTGGAGAACTTGAATTATCAAACTCAATGTTGAACATGTTAAAGAATACCACCCAACCATGGCTAGAATGATCAAGTAGGGATTTGAACCAAATGGAATCTTTTCCTCATAGTGTAAGTGGAAAAATACAAACCATCAAGGATACATCATAATTGTTATAACAATGACAATATTCGACTAAAATATTGAGATGATTGATAGGATTCTTCAGAGGTAAACATATAAATTGGGGAATATTCTCAGTTAAACACCAAGTTTTTACATGAATATTTTGAATTCCTATTGTGTCTACTAGAATAACACAAGAATACCAAGCATCGGTCATGATTACAATAGGTATACAATTTAAAAAGAACTATTCAACCATAATGCATTTAAGGATTGGATTTAAGAAAGATAGCACGATACCATATTTTACAATTATACCAAGAGAAATAAAATAAAAAAGAGAAATGGTTGAACGCAGTAAACTCACAATAGGAGATAGACACAAAATTGCCAAAAATTGAGTTTTTATTAAACATTGGAATTTGACAGTGCCCAAGTAGGTTAAATCATGGTTGGTTTCAACCGCATGTGGCTCCATTTTCCACAAAATTTCCAACATTTGGTCGAAGAGAGCTTGTTGAACAAACGTCAAACATTTGTCGTCGAAATATGGAATTTCCATTGTTCATCGATCTGAAGACAAAATTTCATCAATATTATGATGAAAATCCAATTTGTGACGAAATTTTAACAACATATCTTCAACGAAATTTTTGTGAAATGTTGCAAATTTTGTCGAAAAAAGGATCAATATGTGGTATCGATATATGACCACCGCTGCACTATTTAGTCCTTGAAAATTGATGAAACCTAGTAGGACCTATGTCTTACCTCCAGTCTGAGATTGTGGTTTGGAGTAGCTTCATTTTGGTTTTAAAGGTTGCATGTAGGGAAAATAAAGTGTTTCATTGACCATGGGGAGCTAAAACGTTCCTGCGTTGTAAGGTCTTCAAGTTCATTTGAATGAGAGTGAGCCAAAGGTAAGTGACACTCACCCTCTAACATGAACTTCTCCAACAAGCGTGATGTTGCATCTTCTAGGTTCTTATTGGGCTAAAAAAAATGCTTGGACTAGGATCATCAATATTTAAAATGAAAAAATAGCCTGCCATTGATCACACGAACTGTGGTTCTTTAGAACACATTTATCAATTTCAACTCCATACTTAGATTGATCTGAATGCAATAACTATGCAGCTTGCTGATGAACCAAAACAAGTTGAATACTTAATGTTGTTTGTTTTAATCATCCTTTTGGAAGATATTTTATATCCATATCTCAACATATTGTAGTTTGATCCTTCTACCACTGAGATGGAAAAGGTACAGCCTCCTCATTTTTTTTCAAAATTGCATAAAACATGATTGAAATTCTTATGAAGTGAAGAAAATATGTTGTTACCCATTCTTTGGATTTAAAACTATTATCATCCTTTAGCCTCTTTTTAATGATATTGACTACATCTATCTTGTTCGGCTATGTCTTCCTTTGATTATGGATAGAGTTAATGCAAAGTTAAGCATATATGTCAGGTTTGTTGTTACATGAAAGCATGCATATGTTGATGAACATTTGAAACCCAACACTAGGTCTTATTACACACTTTTTATATTCTTAGAGGTATGACGTAGCTCGAGGGAATTCAATCGATACTCCAACACCTTGCCTCTGGCATAGCTAAGGGAATTGAATTGAACCTATAACCTCAACTCTGATTTGACGAACATTTGAAACCCAACACAAGGTCCTATTACCAAGACTCGGTAATAATTATTACCGTAGTTGGTCCACATTTTTATATTCCCAGATATACGTTGGTTATCAACCAATACTCCAACAAACTCATCTTATTATTTCTTATAGAAATAAATTACTTGGTATATTCGTCCAAACTAAAGAAGATTATGTGCAAGGATTCCATGTTGCATCCTTGAAATGCATCACTTTCCTTCCTTCAACGATCTCGATCTCATGTAGAAATTTTGTTTCCTTGTGTGTGTACTTGGTATTTGGCTCTGTGTTTTTGATAGTCTTTTCTCATAGTTCCATGATATATACTGATGTTCATTGGATGCATAAGTTTGAAATCCTACCATGTTTATGTTATCTGCTACTGTGTATCATTGCAATCCTTTGAATAACTTTGACCTCCAATGTTGCGTAGCATTGCGATTCTCTACATTGTTTGTAGTTGCGTGGTGTATTTTTATTTTTTGCGATTCTCTGTTGCAATCTGATCTTCAATCATGCTTTTAGTTTCATGAAAATACTTTTATGTTTATTAAATCAAATAACTATTGCAAGCCCAAGGTCATATGAGATGAGACCTTTTTTCGCTTTAGAACATTTTCTATAATTTGCAATAAGGATCATAAATGGGATTTTGAATTAAAAAATGAGGAAACTAAATGGAAAACTATAAAAGGGTTATAGCTTCTAAAAAGAACAGAAGGGAAAGTGTAAGGTAACATTTTACATATTTATTTTATGAGATAAATAAATATATTTTTATAATTGAATTAATGAATTTTATAATGCAATGGTCAAATGTTTTATATGATCATAAGTTGAATAGTTGTGTCTTCTCATTAGGAGACACGACATCTTAATAATTAGATAATTAATCCCTAAACTAATAATTAATAATTTATTAATCAATCTAATATACGTTTGGCATATTACAAGTTATCCTAATCTGAAAAGTTTTGTCCATGAATCTTCTATCAAAGTGTTGCATCTAGAATTTTTTCCACGAATAATGGTGCCACGGTTTAGTAGTTCTTGAAATAATTGGTCACATTTTCATTCAAATATTTTCATTCATATGATTTTATAGATAAATGAATAACAATCATATGGAGTATTCTTCCGAGCTTCTAATCTGACGGTGTTCTTTTGATGTTCTAATTTGATGTAGATTTCTGATATTTATGTATGCTTTGACATGGTTTTCTTATCTATAGCAGAAACTACTAATAATGGACTTACTTCCTTGTCTAACGAGATTTCCTTTAGTTGTACCCAGGGAACCTTTCGATGTTGATATTCTAGAACATCTTGAGTTACGACCTCTGGTAGAATGTTCATTTCTTCGTTTGTCACAACATCTTCTGGGTTCTGTTCTTCTATGTTATCCTGATCAAGGTCATCTTGGACGCTTTTATTTTCATCATTGCATTCTTATATGACTTTAATTTTTTGTAAATGTTGTTAACAATAACTTCATTTTTAACTATATTTTGTGTTTTATTATTATTAAAATATACATCATCATCGTTTTGTTTACACTTGATATTGAAATTGTGATTTTCAATATCATCTTGATCTTTTATATCCTTGTCTTCTACCTCTTATGTTTCATCGTTTGTTACTATCTTCCTTAACAACTCCTTGTTATGGAGTTTCACCAGACAATCTTATAGATTTTTCAGCTCGCGTATTAATGTGCCTTACTTCCCTACCTTGTAAGAAGCAACATCAAAATTCTAGTAGACGTACATATTTTTGAATGGATATCGTATTTTGAGGTTTCTAGATCAGGTGTCTTTTTTTATCCCTATTGAAGTCTGGTGGCCTGAATATTTTGTGAGGAAAAATCTAAGAAGGAAATCGTTGTGGCCTCCCTTCCTTTCTGGTTGAAGTAGTGTTGTTGTTGCAACTACTTCTGCAATTGTTTTTTAATTTTAGGGCCCCTCCTTCCATTTTCTATTTTAAAAGCATGCTTACACTTGTTTCCCAACTCAGATAATCCCTCCCTACACACCTAGTATTTCCTAGAAGTTTGAGTAGAGGAATTTTCCTAAGCCTAAAGTGTCAATTTGGTAAAAAATACTTAGGCGTGACATTGGAAACATGCATTATATGGAAAATTTTCTTTCGATTCAGATCAAAGACCAAGGATGAATCCACAAAGATCAATGCTCAAGAAAAAGAGGAAGAGGAAAGATCAAAGTTTAATCTTGAAGAAAGTTGACATCCTGCTTTCCAATTTTTGAAGTCTGTGATCTATTTTGATTTCACATCAACACTTCATAGATATTTTGCAAAGATCAACGGTCCAAAAATATCCCACAACAAAAGGAAGAATCAGAAGGGAGAAATCAGAAAAGTGGAAACAAAAAATAAAATTTAATCTCGAAGAAAGTTGACACCCCCCTTCTTAATTTTCACTTTCCACTATTTCACGGAAAGAAGCTTTTGGGGCCGCATGATCTAATGGATCAAATCAAACCTAGTCCATCTTTTGAGATGATCTGATCCATTCAATATCTGTTTGATTTTGACAGAGAACCATTGGGGATACTGAGAAATCTTCCACTCAAAGCTTAAATTTAGTTAAATTGCTTATCAATAAACTTACAATTGGTGAATTATTGTTGTTTCCAGATCAGATATATCTCTCACTATCTTCTTTATGGGTGATTCCATTAAGGTGGGTAACACTTTTTGGCCAAATTTGGTGATGAAAACCTGATTTTTTACTCATGTGCTAGATAGAAGCCATCGAAACACATATATGCCATGTGAATTTCGACTTGCAGTAAATAAACAAATTGAAGAATATTATGTTGCCTTCCCAATGATATTTAAAAAAAATATTTCGATTTCATTTA
>LPNX010181217.1:26665-60971 GCA_001517045.1 Pseudotsuga menziesii | reverse complement strand
AGTTCATAATTTTTATACATATACATGTTAAATTGTTTAGAATTTAATTGTAATTTTGTAATTAATTCATAAAATTATATACATTGTATGTGCATGTGTATGAATTCATACTTTTATGTAAATTGTATAATTTCATAAATTTATATGTTCATATATTTTCATATTCCATATTCATGGATATTCAATTTCATAGTGTTCTAGTTCATAATTTTTATATATATACATGTTAAATTGTTTAGAATTTAATTATAATTTTGTAATTGTAATTATAATTTTGTATTTGTAATTGTAATTTTGTAATTAATTCATAAACTTATATACATTGTACATGTGCATGTATATATACAACCTTCTAAACCCACTTATGTAAACCTATGAAATAATGGTATGTGTTGTGAAAGAATTGAAAAAATGTTTAAAACCACTACACTAAATTACATATATACAAAGTAAGTGTATTATAATATGAGTAGTTCTAGTTGTCCAATGAAATTAAAGAATGATTGATGAATATATATAACTATATAGTGCATAATATCTCTAGTTTTAAATGAATATGCATATATCCATTAGCGTCACATAACCTCACATACTTGTAATGAATTTTATAATTTGATGATATAGGCTCACATGTAAATGAATTATATTTTGGTAATATAGAATCACATATATATAATTTTTATGTAAAAAATTACAAAGATTGTTCTCAATGGGAGTTGATTGCAGCATCATAGGTTGACTTGTGTCTTCACTCCTCTTAACATTGCACTTATTTTATTCATCTGTTTTATAGCCTTATCTCTCCTTTCTTTGATTTTAATATTCAATTTTAATTTCACATTTATGTATATGAACATTTTCATAGTGTTCAAATTACAATTTTACATTACACTATGATAATGATGATAATTACATTACGATTACAATTACATTACATTACAATAATTACATCATTGCATTACATTAAAATTTTAATATTGATTTAATTTCATATTCATGTATATGAACATTTTAATAGTGTTCAAATTACAATTTTACATGTTACATTAAATGATAATGATGACCTCTAATTACAGTAAATAATTACAATTACAATTTCATTACAATTTTACAAAATTTACAATTACAATTACATTATATGTACAATTTTAATTTCATATTCATGTATATGAACATTTTCATAGTGTTCAAATTACAATTTTACATTACATTATGATAATGATTATAATTACATTACAATTACAATACAATCACATTACAATTACAATTACATTACATTGCAATCTTGTACAAATGACTAGGAATCATATTTAATAACACCCAGATTGGGATATAAGTCTCATCCACAACAATTGTGGGAAGTACTTGGGCTTTGCCCTAAAACTCGTTATGAGGAGTACCACAGGAACCCCGAAGTAGCTGGCCAATGAGAGGACCTGGCAAGTGAAAAGGGCAACGACCCCTATCTGATTGACTAGATTCACACCTATGAGGAAAACCAAAGAGCTGTTGTTTGTGGCCAAGTGGTTAGCAGTTTTACCTATGCCGTAAAGTGAGGGGTACTTCCTCAATACTCAAGCCTAAGACAGCCTTGGTGGCCAAGTGTGTAACACCCCAGTTTTGACCCCATTGCATTAGATGTATATGATGTAAATATTGTAAATGATCATGGTGCGAAGCTAAAGGCTAAGGCCCCACCATTGATTGGTTATGATATGTTTCGGATTTAAATTGTCACCGATGGTATATCGAGGTATGCAGCATATATTAATTTTTTCATCATGTAAATATGCATCTTTAATTAAATAACCTGACAAGCTATGTTCGCAGCAACCAAATTGAGAAGGGGCATGATTTTCACAAGGATAAGGGGGGGATTGTCCAACCTTGGGTTATGGGAAAAATCCATGTGTCACCACCCTGTTTGATTTTCCCATTTTTCCTTGTCTTACCCAACCACCACCATTAAAATCTCTGCTGAGTAGTTGAGGCAGTTATTGTTTGGGAGTGAGTGTGGCAAGACTGTCAGTCCTTGCCCACACGCACTCCACCAGTGTGGTTGACTTCACAATGGAAAAAGAAAAACCACCACCATCACTCATGTTGACATTCCACTCTCTCCACGACAGTGCTGGAACACTCATGCACTCCCTACTCGCGACTCACCATTATCTGTTCATTATTCTCACGCACAAGATTTTTTCCTGGTTTTGGGCTCACACAGCGAGCTGGGAGCTGTGCTCTTTCATCCATGATTTGCTGTGAAGGGCCATTCACGTTTTTGGCTATATGACCTTCTCATAGACTGGTATGGTCATGTAATTTTACCATCATTTCAATGTTGAGATTTGGACCGTTGCTCTTCCCATGAGTTGTGGTTGCCACCGTTCCCCTCAAGACTTGTTGTGTTGTTGGGGTCTCCCTTACTGATTTATGGGTCTCCCTTAATTTCTTCCTTTGTGGGGTCTGTGTAAGTTTCCCCAGTGGCTTCGATTGTGCAGAACAGGATGTTGTTCTCCACGTTTGTTGGTAGTGTATGCCGATATGTTTGGGACCATTGTTTTCTCCATGTGGTGAGCTATGTTCACTGATACGTTTGGGACAGTATAATTCACTTGGGAGTCATTTCCCTTTTTAAGCTGTGACAGCTGAATGATTGCATGAGTGTAATGGTTGGTCTTTGGATTGTGTTGGGAGCAGGGATGGGGGATTGTTTTGCTTGATAAACTTGGTGTGTTGGAAACCACACAAATAGAGCTAGAGGGATTCATTTCTTCTCCACAACCCCTGAATAGCACTGGAAGGGAATGTAGGGCCTGAGGGACTGTGTAGTAGAGAAGGGACTGATTCCTTGTGTTGGGTGTGTGTGGGTGTCTTAGAAGCCAGGCTAGTTCTGGTGTAGATGTTCCTAGCTCTGTAATGGGCCCACCAGCTTAGAATTTATCCTTTCTCAGTTCCTTGATGGCCTGATAAACCTAACCATGTTGGCTTGGTTGTCTTGTTGATGGCCTGGTAAACCCAACTGTGTTGGCTTGGCTATGTTTTGTGTATCCTTGGCTATGTGTAAGCCTTCTTGTTCCCTTATTCCTTGGAGAATCATGCCCAGCTCGGGGGTGGCAGTGTTGCTGAGAGATTAAGGAGCACGTTGGCCTATGGTTGGGTGGAACGTTGCAGCGGCGTAGCTGGTTGCAAAACAAGTTCTTTATAAGATAAGTAATCTTGTCTATTTCACTTCTGCAATCCTATTTACTGTTAATGATTATGATGAACATGTTGAATGAATGCTTGTATGAATGTATGTTGCTTCTGCTGTGTATGATAAATAATTGCATCTGTGTATGTTCTAGTTCAATGCATTTTGTTTCAGCATTTCAACATTTTTATGAATTCACATATTCATGGGGCTCTTAGCCCGGATGGTTAACACCATGGTAGCATCCTCTTCGTCGGTCCGAGGGTTGGGGATGTTACAAAGTGACTACCTTTTAACCATTAGGAAGATGTTTTAAACGGGGGTCCATATTCATCTCTAGTTACTACTACAGCCACCAGTGTTTGCATTTATTTGTTAATTTGTTAACAAATAATGGCAACATGATAAACTTAAAATAAAATGTTATTCAAGCTTTTATAATTTATTTGCTAATTTTTTAACTAATAATGACAATATGATAAGTAAAATAAAATTTTATTCTTGACCTTGCATTCATTTGTATTTATTCTTGAGCTTGTATTTATTTTTGAATTTGAATTTGTTTATTGCTAGATCCTGGCCAGCCATCACAGGATTGTGCACCCTCTAATTTCTCAAGATTAATTGGGAGCTTCAATGACGTTGGAATGGTTGCTAATTGTTTAAGAGGGTTGGATGATGCCACTCAAGAAGAGTTCAGGAACCTGACCCCTGATCAGACAACCAGAGAGCATGTTAGTAACATAATCAAGTTGTACATTAAACAAAAATCAGTGATTACACAAGCTCAAATCCTACATGGATTAATAAAACACAAAAAAATGAAACATGCCACAAAGTTGTTGGGTTTTAAGGATGTTAAAAATAAAAATTCATGTGAGAATGTAACAAAAAATGTAACAACTACACTATCTGCATTTGGAAAGTCAAGAAAAACTGATATCAACGCTACTCGTAGGTATATTACAACTGCTATTGTGGCACGAAGCACCTCAAGAAATTGAATGGTCGTAACAATGTCAAATATGCTCCACATTTCAAGAAAAAACTGCACAAATACACTAAATTATGGGTAAAGATAGATGAAAATGATGAAGCCACTTGTTGGGATCTTATATGCAGAGAAGCATATAAAGACAAGATGGAAGAGGGCATCACATAGAAGATGATAGAGTATTTGGACAACCATTCTTGTGCGACAACATTCTGGCAGAGGTATTTATAAGGACCATTGCAAGCATGTTATGGAGATGACATGATTTGCTTTGTTTGAGGAATTCAAAGGATCAAATCCCAGCTTCCAGATCTCATTTACCATGTTCAGTAAGTTGAAACCGTGGTATATTAGGCTGAATACAATTCAGGACACTTTTTTTTATCGATACCACATTGAATTCCAGTTATACTATGACACATTTGTGGATTTTTGCAAAAAACATTGGGATGGTGAACCATCTCCTCACACAGTCCGGGATTTTATTTCTATGATACTATGCAATAGGAACCCTGAATTTTTTTTTTTCAATAAAAGGTGTGTATGTGGGAGAAGATTTCATGAATGTGGTGATTTGGCGTTGTTCCATAGGAAACTTCCTATCGATCCAACACACCCTAGATTGTCGGATATCACAGTTAAGTGGAAGAGATATGATTATGTCTCCATAAATCCAACATCTTCTTCACATGTTCCATCTAAGAGAATCGACTTCCTCAAGGATGATATTCCTATTTTAGACTTCATGGACAAGTTTCAAAGTTAGATTTACAAATAAATTAAACACTCCCACAAGTCTAGGTGGCAAGATTTAGAATTTAAGCATTCTCGTGAGGCTTTTGAGCCAGGAACAATCCTATCGGTGGTAGACTTTGTTGAGAATTACACATTTTCTCCTCAGAGAGAGATACAAAGTGAGTATTATCACTCTAACCAGGTGTCCATATTCATAAATCTATTGTATAGACATGCTCATGTGAGAATTGATGGTATGGATAGCACTCCTCAGCCACGCAATGTGATCAAGGAATACCATTTTTATGTCAGTGATGATCGTGAGCATGACACGTGGTTTTTTCAACAATGTTTGGGTTGATTTATGATTCATTAAAAAAGAATGGGGTGTCATTTACAAAACAATGGATTTGTTCAGATGAGTGTGTGAGTAATTTCAAATCAGAATGCTCATTTTATTGGTTGAGTCGCCTTCACAAAGAGACAAGAATTCAACACACCTGGAGATTTTTTGAAATAGGGCATGGAAAGGGTGAACATGATGGTGCAGGTGCATGCATGAAATGAGCACTTTGGAGGTACAAAATGAGTCATAGTGCATCTTGAATCAAGTGCTTAGCTGAAGTAGTTAATTGGTGCACACAAAATTTGGGTCACCAAGGTCATGAACACGCAAGGTCAGTGCATAGGTAGGAAAAAACAACAACTTAATTAGAATTTAATAAATGTGTTTGTATTATATATATATATATATATATATATATATATATATATATATGATGTTTGTTATTTGATGCAGGTTTTTTTAGGATGTTTCCCTTGGCGATGTTATATTTTTATCAATTTAGACAATATTACCTTAGGATCTTATCTGAGAGAATAACATGCACATCAGTCAATCACAAGAGACAATAGACAAAAAGATTTTCCTCAGGGAAACCATAAAGGAGAAAACCCCGCAACTTCCTCAGAGATAGAATAAGAACCAATAGAAGCAGTGAATCCCAAAGAAAGTAAGCTGATCTCCTACAACTATTCTCTCTTATCCCATCTCCTTCTCTCTCACTCATGCGCTACAACTGAGTGTGAGTGACTGTATGATAAATAGAGAGGCTCACTCTCTATTTATACTAGTTTTCAACTTGACAATAAATTACCAGGGTTGACTTTTCTAGGAGAGTCTAATAACCCTAGTGCCCCACAACTGTGAGGAATTTAACCCCTGATCAAATAGGAGGGTTAACCTCTATGAATTTACATGAATTATTTACATTATTTATTATCTTGATAGGAACATCGAGGTATGATATGAATCAATTACATTACTGATACTTCCCGATAGGAACATTGGGGTACAATACATAAAATATGCAAGTGAATACATTCTGAAGTTCCAAGTTTATCAACACTCCCTCTTAAATAGGAAGGTATTCTCTTGACACAATTCATCAGCACAAGTCTTCTTCTCTGGATCAAGTCTGGATCATCATCAACACTGGATCATCACTGGATCATCCTCAAAGCTAGATCATCACTGGATCATCATTGAAACTGGATCATCACTAGATCATAATCAAAGATGGATCATCACTATATCATCATTGAAACTAGATCATCATCATCACTTCTTTCACTATCTCGATCAACTGGTGCTATCTCTCAATTCTACTTGTCAAAGGAAGTTCTATAGAGCTAGCCATTTTTCATGTTGGTTGTAGTCCTAGCCTCCAGGTAGAACTTCTTCAGTGCTTATATCTAACCCAGTCAGAAATCCTTGTCCAACACTTACATCTGACCATGGGAGGAACAAATCCACCACCATGTCAGAAAGGAACACCCAACACTCACATCTAACCATGGAAGGAACACATCCACCACCATGTCAGAAAAGCCCAGCAATCACATCTGACCATGGGAGGCCCAGCCTGCCACCATGTCAGAAAGGATCATCCAACACTTACATATGACCAATTCAAAAAGGCCCAACACTAACATCTGACCATGGGAGGCCCAGCCTACCACCATGTCAGAAAGGTGCAACACTTATATCTGACCATGGGAGGCCCAACCTACCACCATGTCGAAAAGGCTCAACACTTATATTCAACAATGGGAGGCCTAGCTTGCCACCATGTCGAAAAGGCTCTGCACTTACATGGTGGCAAGCTGGGCCTTTCTGACTGGGTCAGATGTAAGTGCAGCCTACCACCCAGTCAGAAAGGCTCTACACATACATCTGACCCAGTCAGAAAGGATCTGCACTTACATCTGACCATGGGAGGTCCAACCTGCCGCCATGTCAGAATGTCTTTGCACTTACATCTAACCATGGGATTCCCATCCTACCACCATGTCAGAATGGCTCTGCACTTACATCTGACCATGGGAGGCCCAGCTTGTCACCATGTCAAAATGGATCCTGCACTTATATCTGACCATAGAAGGATCCAATCCTACCATGTCAAAAAGGATCTCATACTCATCACCTCCTCTTAGAGGTAACCTTGATCTAGACAACACCAAGCTTCTCCCTGAAGTACTCAAACTTCACTCTAGCCAATGGCTTGGTCAACACATCAGCTATCTATTCGCCTGTCATAACATATTGGAGCTTCAGTGCTCCTCTTTGCACCATATCCCTAATATAGTGATATTTGATCTCGATATGCTTCAACTTTTCATGGAACACCGAGTTCTCCAACAACTTCACCCAACTCTGGTTGTCGCAATATATTTAAGTAGCATCCAACTGGAGATCAAATAAGTCAGATAGAAGATTCCTCAGCCACACTACCTCACAACTAGCTGAACAGGCTGCGACATACTTTGCTTCGGCTGTACTCAGTGCCATGCAAGATTGTTTCCTACTAAACCAAGAGATCACACATGATCCCATACTGAAGCAGCAGCCTGAAGTGCTCTTCCTTTCGATGGAACTTCTTGCCCAATCTGAATCAACATAACCTTCGAGGTTAATATTCTGATCTACCTCATACTTGAGCCATAATCAACTATTCCCTTCAGGTATCTCATAATATGCTTTTCAGAAATCAGGTGAACTTGTCTCGGATCCATTATGAACTGGATCAATGTTTTCACAACAAAGCAAATATATGGTCTTGTATTCATCAGGTACACCAAGGACCCAATCATGGATGATACATTGTAGCATCAATAGATTTTGATGAAGCATCACTCAATAGCTTCAGGTTCGATGCCATAGGTGTGGTCATGGACTTGCAGTCCATCATCTTGAACCTCTTCAGTACCTCTACTACATACTTCCCTTGTCCCATGGATATTCCATCTGTACTCTACCACACCTCCATGATTAGAAAGTAGTGCATCATACCCAAAAATTTCATTTCAAACTCGGTAGGAAGCTTCCTCTTTGTATCAGCAATCAACCCATCCATACCTATTACAAACAGATCATCTACATATAGTAGGAGTATCACTAGGTTCCCTTCCTCAACCTTGTAGTAAAGGTTGGAATCTTATTTACTCTTAGTAAATCCCAAACTTGATAGGAAGCTGTCAATTTTGCTTTGCCATGTCCTGGGTGCTTGTTTCAAATTGTACAGGTATTTATTCAATTTAAACACATGAGTCTCCCTATCATGTGTCTCAAAACTGAGTGGATGCTCCACATACACTTCATCTTCTACTAAATCATTCAAGAAAGCAGTCTTGACATCCATCTGGTGTATCTTCCATTTCATTACTGCAGCCAAAGCAAGTATTGATCTGATGGAAGTGTATCTGGCTACAAGTGCAAAAGTTTCTTCATAATATATTCCTTCTTTCTGGGAGAAGCCACGAGCCATGAATCTTGCTTTATGTTTCTCTATGCTACCATCTGTAGCATGCTTGATCTTGTAGATCCATTTGGAAGTCACAACAGACTTCCCCTTTTGTCTAGGGACAACATCCCAGACATCATCCTTCCATTCTTTCTTCTCTGCCGCTTCTTCATAGTTGGAAGGTTCTTTATCAATGATGTCACATAATAGTGCTACATAACTGGAGCAGGACCTGGTTCTTTTCCCCTCTCTATGTATTTCTTCTATATCCCCTTATCTTTTTGCACCTTGGATATCCTCTCGTAGCCATGCAGGTTTCCTCTTTTGAGGATTCTTCTCTTGGCGTGGATCTACAAGTTCTTGGGTTTCTTCTATTTCTCAATATTCATCCTCATTTGCATCGTTCATATTAGTATCTTGAATTCTGGGTACTTCTATTTATTTAGAGTCTTCCACTGGTCTCTTTTTGGATTCGTTGTAAGCTAAATCTTTGTCGAATGTTACATCTCTGCTAATGTTGATCTTCTTGAATCCTGCTAAGTGTATTCTATAATCTTTCGAGCTTCCACTATATCCCACAAATATACCCTTCTTTCCAGAAGGATCTAACTTTGTACTCTTTTCTTTTGGAATGTGTATGTACATAGGACAACCGAATATTCTGAGATGACTAACCTCTGGTTTCTTATCGGAAAACACTTCTTCAGGTGTCTTGTTCTCAAGAACTCTATGTGGAGTACAATTCTATACATACATTGCTATCTTGGAAGATTCTACCCATAGATGCATGGGAAGATATTGATCATGAAGCATTTCCCTTGCAGCTTCCATGATCATTCTATTCTTCCTTTCTATAACCCATTATGTTGTGGATTATATGGAGTTGTTAACTCCCTCTTAATCCATGAATCTCTGCATAACTCTTTGAATTTATTTGATGTGAATTCTCCACCATTGTCTGATCGAAAGGTTTTGATCTTATTTTCTGTGTGGTTCTCGATCAAGGCTTTGAATTCCTTGAAATTGTTGAATACTTCATCTTTGTTCTTCAAGAAGTATATCCATGTCTTTCTAGAAAAATCATCAATGAAAGAAACATAGTATACATACCCAATCAATGAGCTGGATGACATTGGACCACATAAATCGTAGTGGATGATTTCCAATATTCCTTTTTCCTTGCTCTCGCTACCTGTAAATGTCTTCTTTGTGTTCTTTCCTTTTGCACATCCTTTGCAAACACCTTCATGCTTTGTCTGTATTTCTTGAAGACCTTCAACAACTTTTCTTGCAAGTGGTAGTGCTCTATAGTGCACATGTGCAAGACTTCTATGACAAAGTTCATTTGTCTCTATTGATTCATGGACCAAATCTTGTTCTAGTTGGCCCTTTAGTTTGTATAATCCTGCATCTTGCTCTCCAATCACAACTACATCATCTATAGTATTTACCTTTAGCCACATAAGAACTTTGCCATCTACAAATGCAACCCTTATTCCTTTTGCATCCAATGCAGATATGGAGAGGAGATTCTTTTTTAGTCCTGGTACAAAGAAGAAATCCTTCATAGACTTTCCAGAGTCTAGCTTATAGGAGGATTTACCACTACCTTTTATTGGATACTAGTAGTCATCCCCAAGTTTCACCTTTTTACGTGACTCATGTTCACATAGTTTCACAAAGGATTCTTTAAATCCCATCATATGTTTCAAAGTCCCACTATCTATAAGCCAATCATTGATTCCATGTGTGATAGTTCATGTGAGAGTAGGAATCAAAACATATTATTCATCACTTGAAGAATCATCGATTTCTTGTTTGATTCTCTGTGTGGAAGGTTCATCATCCTCTATAGCATGAGCAGTATGTGTTATCTAGAATATTTCACCTCTTGCAGACAGCAAGGTGTTCCACTAGTCTGAATGGTTCAGATCCATAACAAATAGAGGACAGAGGTTGAAGACTCTCCCTAGATGCTGTAGATATCTAGAATACAAGGCTTTGACAGTTCATCTATGTACCTACAAAAAATATCAACACGAAATGAATCAAAGCAACCAGAATATGATCTACTAGTCTATGCTAGTGACTAAGGAATCTAGCAACATATATATGGGAAATCACAACAACAACATCATATGTGGGACAGAAATCAACTTGCATTAGAAATATGAAGAAGTTTACAACCAAGCCTTAGTGTTGACATGCATCTCCATGAAACCAGCTCTTCATCCCCAAAATCTCTGACTCTAGCTCTCTATGCTCTCTCCAAATGATCTTGGGCCAAGAATCAATCCAACAGCATAACAATACCTTCAAATGTTCTCCCCCCTCAACCATGGCTATGAGCTCATATTTATAGGGATTTAATGGATAGAGATGGTTGATTGAATTATTGGGTGAGGTGGCCTCTAAGATCCTAGGATGAGGGATCTCGAGCTCAACCAACCCATAACAATAGGGATAAGGCAGTACACGAGGCTTATCATCTAGAAGCCTCGAGAAACTTCTCTTTTTCCCTTTTTACCTAGGGTACCACGCTTCTCCTTCTATGACAGAGTGGTTCTGGTAATAACCACCTATGGACCAAGGGAAATGGGTGGTGGCACCGCTTGTGGACAACCGATGAAAGGCGGTGCAAGCAGGGGTGCCACTCCTGGATAAAGGGGAATGCATGATGCTGGGAATTTGTATGACAAATTGATGAAAACCCATTTATTTTCCACTCTAGAAGCTGGGATTCAGGGAAAGTAGGTATGTCAAATGTCTTATCACATGATGGTGACAGGATTTTGGTATAACAGGATGCCCCCCAAAGTATGAGTCTTAGAGTGATATGATAAACGAGAGATTTGAGAACAAGTCGTCACCAGGAGATGAAAATGTCGGCTCGATCGAAGTATGCAGTCAAGTAGGCATTTGTAGTACATCAATATGTTGACTCATAGACACAAGTAACCAAAGTCATAGCTACAGACCAATACAAGGTAGATCCATGAGTGGAATAAACAAGCATGGCTACTAGAATACAACGTAGATCCATGTGATAGAGGACTAAAACTTGGACATAGCTACCAGACATACAACGTAGATCTATGTCATACATACACAAATTTGAGCATAGCCACGACCATACAAATGTGGATCCATGCTAGATATACAAAACTCCATCCCAACCTGGGGAAAAAAGCAATGAGCGCTTTTAAAAAAATGCACAGGGTGTTCATCTCGTCTTCCACAAAGTATGATTCTATCCATGTGATTACAATGATCTGAAGTCGAACATGGTAGAAACCACTTGATTACCAGCTAATGATGTGAACCATTAACAAGTGCGAGGGAGATCAGCATTAATGTCAATGATTCCCAAGGTACCCTAGTACAATCTATTGAGTGCGAATAGATGTCCTGATGTCGAACACCTAGTCGATTCTATCGATCAAAGGTCAATGATGTGAACGTATGTCAAGAGCGAGAGAATATTTCATTAAGACATACAGATCTAAAGGTACTAAATATCATTTCTAAGACTATTTCCTAGATGATGAGCTGATGTCGACGGGAATAGTCTCGTTGAAGGAGGGCCATGATGAGTCCCACATTGATGACATGAAACTCAGAACATAGTTCTGGAGTGATGTGAATGTAGTAACCATATGACTGAATCAAAGATACTGACACAAAGACTGTGTAGACCATAGAGGTAAAACATCTTCAGATCTTCTTTGAACATCGGGCGGCACACAAAAATGACTTGGCAGCATGACTAGATAGGACAGATACATAATGCGACAGTGGACAATGCATTCTTTTAAAAGACTCAAAGGATTGACATGACTCAGGAAAGTGGATCATCATAGAGATCAGCTGAATACCCAATTGACTGACATGATTGTGCAGACAAGTGCCATTTTCAAAGGTAACAACAAACAACTGTCATTATTTACAAAATGATTGCCTTCCCATTTTCCCCATCATGATCGATGAGTGCCTCTTTTTGGTTTTGCGAGTTCAAATACGGTAACAAAGACTCGATGTAGTTTGTCAGAAGACAAGTTTAGTCTCATATGTTTTACAAACCTCAGAGAGGAGGGGTTTGTTCCCAAAATGGGTCTCCCAATGTTTAATTTAACGAGTCCACTGAAATAAAACTCGGTATCGTTCATGTTTAGAGAGTCTGAACGAATATAGAAGAAAACTCCATGGGGGTCCTTTTTTGTATGATTTAGTCCCTAAGGCCCAAAAAAGTATAAAATCATACCTTAGGGAACTCTTCCAGTCATGATTGGCTGAAGTGTTCCTTTCTCGTAAATATTTCTATTCGAACTGAGAAAGAGATAACCTACCATCGGACGCACGACTCTTAAAATACTTTAACGAGTGTGAATAAGACAAGATCGCTCGACAATCTTTTCGTATTTAAGCAGCCTAAAAAGAGTTTAAAGGAGACTCCATTAACATTTTTCATGTTTGAATCCAAAGCACGAAAAAGTAATAAACTAAGCTCAAACCACTTTTCATGTTTTAACCAGAGCAAGAAAAATGAAAAGTAAGCTCAACACCATATTATTGTTTTAAACGAGCTCGAAGATCAGTTGAAAGAATGCTCGTAGATTGGTTTCATTTTTTATGCAAGCTTGAAACCAATGGGTAAACTATACTTGAAAAAACCCATTAACATGATATACAAAGGTTGGAATCCTTCCCCCAGCATGATTGCTAGCAAATCCTACCCCTAGCATGGTTGTTGGGGGCTCGACATCCCCCCAAGCTTCATTTCATTTAATGATTCTTCTTCCATACCCAACCTAAAAAACCTGGTTACTAATGTGAAAATGTTCACCAGGGGGTATGAAGAAAGATAATAGGGCAGGTGGAAAGAAGGTTCAAGTTCTAACACTAAAGGGAATATTTGACTCAAGGGAAGGGGATCTGTTTCATTTTTATGCAAGCTTGAAATAGAAGGTAACTATGCTTGGAACATGATTTCATTTTTATGCAAGCTTGAAACCAAAAGGTAAACTATGCTTAAGGAAACCTACTTCATTTTTTAACGAGCTTGAAATAGAAAATGAACTATGCTCAAGAATGATTTCATTTTTATGCAAGCTTAAAACCAAAAGGTAAACTATGCTTGGGGAGATCTATTTCATTTTGTAACGAGCTTGAAATAGAATGGGAACTTTGCTCAAGAAAAAACTGACATGATGGTCAAGTGCTATTTCATTTTTTAATGAGGTTGACATAGAATGGGAACTTTGCTTAGAACATGGTTTCATTTTTATGCAAGCTTGAAACCAAAAGCGTAAACTATGCTTAAAGAGTGCTTTTATTTTTTAATGAGCTTGAAACCAAAAGCATAAACTATGCTCTAAAACCTGCTCCTACCGAACATGATATCCAAAGGTTGGTAGGTTGCCCCCATACATAAGAAGATAACAGCTTAACTCCAGTATGAAGTCCGAAGACTAGAGCCATGCCCCCCATTTTACCTAGGATGGGAAGAAGCTAGCTAGAAGAAGGGGAAGGAACCACAAGAACATGTGGCACATTCAGGGTAGTTTGATTACTAAGGGTCACACGATGGTCAGGTGTAACAAAGGAAAGCTGATCAATGGTCACAATCTTCCCATCATGGGGAAAATGCATAACTCTAAAGAGTGTGGACACAACAGCCTCCATGGCATAAACATAATCATGTCCAAGGAGTAGATTGAAATCTAAAGGACCTTGGACCACCATAACATTTATACAAACAGTTTTCCCTCCTAATTTAATAGGAAAGTAAGGAAGGGTCCCTAAAGGTGCAGTAGGTCTACGATTAAAAGCCAGTATCTGGTCAGTATCTGGCACAAGATGAGGTGAACCTAAAGCTTGCCAAGCAGTTGAGGATAGAATACTAACAAAATCCCCTCCGTCAACAATAGTGCAAAGTATCTGCCTAGCAGTAACATTCACAACTATCTATAAAGGAACACTCGAATGAAGACAAGACTCTATTAGGTTACTCCAGTCAAAGGAAATAACCTCACTACTCGGAGAGGGTTCGGTCAAAACAGACAAAATTTCCTCTTGTCGAGAACAATCAGAACGAAGCATAACAACTTCAGTAGGTTTCAGTTCATTCTCTAATGGAAGAGAAGAATAAGACGAAGATTTGGTCAAAGAGACTACTTCATTCTTAACACTCTCTGATGAAAGAGTGGGATCAGGTGGAAATGACACTGACTCAACCACTTTAACTTCACTCTCCAAAGGAAGAGTGGGATCAACCACAGATAAATATGAATCGACCACTTGGTCAAATAGTGGGGGATCGAGGGATAACTTATTATCACTTGTTGGAATCACATGTTGATTATCAGTAATATTTTCCAACCAATGCGAAGATTCATCCATGCTTGGACAAAGAAAAGTACGATGCATAGCCTTGCATATCAAACAAGGATACAAGACTTTACCCTTACGACCTTTTACTAATGGGTCACTGGTTGAGGGAGTATCATCAACATGATGATCAAAGGTTGATGATACAGATGGTTTGGACCTTTTAGACCAGTCTTCTTGTATAGGGGAGAGACCGGGACACTCCTTAAGAAGGTGGTCCCCCTTGCAAACCTTACAAGGGAACTTGGGTTTTCTAGGTGTTCTCTTAGAACAAGCACCATCAAGAGCAGATGGTTGCTTCTTTTTCTCTTTCTTATCCTTCTTCTTTTCATCCTTCCATTTCTTCTTCTTCTTACCCACATGACTACTAACCACAGATCTTTGGTCAAGCGGAGAAGAAGAAAGGGGTGAAGCCACAACCAGTGAAGAAGGAACAAGATTAGGTTGAGGTCAATCCTCTCCTAGAGGAGAGGTGACATTTGAGACATTAGGTGTAACAGGAATTACCGAATTAAAAATCCAGACCGGTAATCCTATAGTTAATCCAGGAAGATTTAGAGTGGCAATAACGGGAGGATCAATACCTTCACTTGGAGGGAATACAAAAGGTACACCTTGGAAAGGGACCTCTTGAGTGCTAGTCCCAGTTGAGGATGCCATCTCTAAACTCTATAATAACCCCCTAACTACCACGCATAAGCAAGTACTACTCAAACTAAAAGCAACAATCAAACATGTGAAAGGAGTGGATAAGAGCCAGGAACCTCACAGGACAGGCCAAAAGGATAACTCAGATGGTTTGAGGATTCCTAAAAGGGTCTCCCGATATACGCAAGGTACGAGGGAGATCAAATCGGTAGCCGTGTTATCTAATGCATAACCATTCACAAGGGGCCTTTTGATATGCAATTGAGTACGTGAAGTACCTTTCTATATACCTCAAGGGTACGTGAAAGGCCGTTCAATATACCCACGGTACGTGGAAGAACCGCATGAGTCTCAGGATGTAATGCGGACAAATAATGATAGCTCCTACGTTTAACGAAGCCTGAACACGTCTCTAACTTATCACTCAAATTGCTAAAAGTTTTAACCTAGTGCTACTGTTAATTTTATCTTGTGCGTTTAGGTGGAACCATGGAGTGAAATCTTGAAATTAAAGAATATGCACACTGATCTATATGATAATGCAAGTTTCCTCTTCAATGAAATTCCACCTAAGAGATGGAGAGAGATTTACTTTTCTTCCCAAAAATGCACAACCAGATGCAAATGCAATTCTATCTTTTCAAATGAAAAGTGAAATATCAATGCACCCCAAACAATCTTTAAAGCAAATAAAAAAGAGATCTAGAGAACATTTAACATAAATAAACCAGAAATGTTTCCTATCTCTTCATGCTTGAAAAATATGCATAAAAACTCAATGGAAAGATGAATTCACTAACGTTTCCAAACAAATCTAACTCTAATGCACACAAAGCTAAAAAAATATATTTCTTCTCAATTAAAGTAATATCTATAATTTCAAACAATCATGCACAAAACAAGAAGAAAATCGTTCAACAAGCTTGCGGATAAAGCAAAAGAGAGAGAAAAATAAACTTCTCTTTGAAATAGACAAGGAAACGAAGAACCAATATTTCCTACCAAGCACTGAAAAAATCAGCATGCAAAAGGAAACAAGAATCACCCCAAGCAAAGAAAGACTCAAAACAACATGGATCACTCATGCATCCCAAGTCCAAAACAAACCAAAGCCTACACATGAAAATGAAATGTATATTTCCAATTCCAATGAATAATATCTATAGAAAAGAGCAAGAAGTTTCAAGCAAAGAAAATAATGCAAAATCTAATGCAAGAAACATAAACTCTCTTTGAATGTATAGGGAATATAACAATCAAAGCAACTGCAGAATACACAATTGATTTTCAAAAGTACACTTCATTTTCATCAAAAAGTAAGCTAAAAACACACAAAAATCAAAATACAGAGTCTAGAATAGGGCCTACCTGGCACCGCGTAGATGAAGCTGTTGACAGGTGGTTTTGAGGCAGAACCACTTCTTACTCACTGGATTCAGGCAGTGGCACCACTCCTTGCCTACAGAACATGTACGGTTACTTGTATAAATCCAAAGCACAAGGAGAATGAAAGATCAAGTAAAAAGAAGGATAGATCAAGGAAAATACTGTTGAATTGAGTATGGAAATAAAGCATAAAAGACCAAAATGACTCAGATCTGAACGGATTTGGAAATTTCAAAACCAAATAATACAAATAAGAAAGTAGATCCAATTGAAGAGAGTTGAAGAAAATGAAGCCCTCATTCAAACAAGAGTTGTAGACTGAGGAAGATCAAAACAATTGAATACTCTATTCCTGAGCGGAGTTGCTAGATTTTTTAGCTAAAATATTTCACCTCCTACAGATAGAAAGGTGTTCCACTGGTTTGAATGGTTCAGATCCAGAAAAAATAGAGGACAAAGGTTGAAGACTCTCCCTAGATGCTGTAGATATCTAGAATACCAGGCCTTGATAGTTCACCTGTGTACCTGCAAAAAATCTCAACACGAAACGAATCAAAGCAACTAGAATATGATCTACTAATCTATGCTAGTGACTAAGGAATCTAGCAACATATATATGCGAAATCAAAACAACAACATCATATGTGGGACAGAAATCATCTTGCATTAGAAATATGAAGAAGTTTACAACCAATCCTTAGTGTTGACATGCATCTGCATGAAACCAGCTCTTCATCCCCAAAAGCTCCGACTCTAGCTCTCTATGCTCTCTCCAAATGATCTTGGGCCAAGAATCAATCCAACAGCATAAAAATACCTTCAAATGTTCTCCCCCCTCAACCATGGATATGAGCTCATATTTATAGGGCTTTAATGGATAGAGATGGTTGAGAAATTAGTGGGTGAGGTGGTTTCTAAGATCCTAGGATGAGGGATCTCGAGATCAACCAACCCACAATAGTAGGGATAAGGCAGTACATGAGGCTTATCATCTAGAAGCCTTGAGAAACTTCTCTTTTTCCCTTTTTACCCAGGGTACCACGCTTCTCCTTTTATGATAGAGAGGTTCTGGTAATAACCGCCTATGGACCAAGGGTGTTAAATTTTCATATGCTTAGCTAAGACATCAGTATTTCATTTCATTTTCATGAAAAAAGCATATAAATAGGATCACTGAAAGATAGACAAGCACAACCATAAAAAAATGAACACAAAGATTTATCCTGGGAAAAACCCAGCAAAAGCTTCCTCAATATAGATGCCCCAAAAAGATAAAAGATAAAACCAGCAAGGAGATCAAAGCCTGATCCTCCTCCTTCTCCAGCTACTTCTCTTCTGCACTAATGCGCTACACAAGTGAGAGTGTGTGTGTCTCAAATGAGGAGCACTACACCTCTATTTATATTCTTCTGTTCACTTAAGTTAACTCATTTGACATGTAGGCTCGAGTTAAATCATGTAGGCTCGAGTTACACATGTAGGCTCAAGTAACCACAATGGGGTGCTAATGACCCACCTTTATAATTAGAGGGGACCACCTCATGACTATTATTAGTTCTTCTGATTAGAAGCATCGGGGTACAATGTAATACAAGTGGTTCTCCCGGTAGGACCATCAGGGACCACAAAAAGATACATATAGAATTCGAAGTTACAATATTTCAATACTCCCCTTTAATGAGAAGGGTATTCTACATCAACATCAACAACAACAAGAGTAGAGATAGGGGACATCATCAACATCAGCAGGGTAACACATCTATAAATCATTGGAAACTTTTCAACATCATGTAGTCTTCATCTTCAATCTTCAGTCTTCATCATCAGCAACATCTTCAGTCTTTGATCAGCAACATCTTCAGCATTTTGATCTTTCAATTAGCAACGACATCTTCAGCACTTGAACCTTTCGATTAGCAACATCTTTAGCACTTTGACTATTCGATCAGCAATAACATCTTCAGCATTTTGACCTTTCGATCAAAAACATCTTCAGCACTTTGAATTTTCGATCAGTAGCAACATCATCGTATTCTGATCTGTCGATCATAATCATCATCACATTATGATATTTCAATTAGAAACATCATCATCATACTCTGATCTTTCGATCAAATACATCATCAACATAGAAACATCATCATCATACTCTGATCTTTCGATCAGAAGCATCATAATCATAGTGTGTCATCATCATACTCTGATCTTTAGATCAGTATGTCATCATCATCATACTCTGATCTTTCGATCAGTATGTCATCATCATCATACTCTGATCTTTTGATCAGTACATCATCATCATACTCTGATATTTTGATCAGTACGACATCATCATCATCAGCAACAACCTGCAATCCATAACTCAAAGACAAAAAATTCTTTGGATCACTTTTGGACTTAAATTCTAGGGATGATACAATCCCACCACATTCTCGACAACCGAAGTTACCGGATTGATTACGGGAGAATAATTCCCTATCACTTTAGGACTAAGTCCAAGGACGATGCAATCCTACCACATTCTTGAGGAATGAAGCCACTGGATTGATTACGGGAGAATTAGTCCCTATCACTTTAGGACTATGTCCAAGGATGATGCAATCCTACCACATTCTCAAGGATTGAAGCCGCCGGATTGATGACGGGAGAATCAGTCCCTATCACTTTAGGACTATGTCCAAGGATGATGCAATCCTACCACATTCTCGAGGACCGAAGCCACCGGATTGATTATGGGAGAATAAGTCCCTATCACTTTAGGACTATGTCCAAGGATGATGCAATCCTACCACATTCTCAAGGACCGAAGCCACCAGATTGGTTACGAGAGAATCGGTCCCTATCACTTTAGGATGATGTCCAAGGATGATGCAATCCTACCACATTCTCAAGGACCGAGGTCACCAGATCTATTATGGACATATGTCCTGGGATGATACAATCCCTCTTCATTCTCGAAGACCAAGGTCTCCGGATCACTTTAGGGAAAGTGCCCAGGGATGATACAATCCTGCCATGTTCTCGAGGACCGAGGTCACCGGATCTATTATGGACAGATGTCCCAGGATGATACAATCCCTTTTCATTCTTTAAGACCGAGGTCTCCGGATCACTTTAGGGAAAGTGCCGAGGGATGATACAATCCCACTGCAACATCACTACTACCCCTTTCAGGGAATATCTTTTCGAACCACACCAAGCTTGTCTCAAAAGTGTTCGAACTTCACTCGGGATAGAGGCTTTGTCAACACATCAGCAACTTGTTCATCAGTACTGACATACTGGAGCTTTATGGCTCCCTTCTGCATCATATCTCAAATGTAGAAATATCTGATTTCTATGTGCTTTGATCTGTCTGCATGAAACACGGGGTTCTCTGTCATCTTTATACAACTTTGGTTATCACATAGAATCACGGTAGTGTCCAAATCTAGGTTGAATAATCCTGACATTAGCTTCCGAAGCCATATGGATTCACAACTAGCAGAGCAAGCTGCTATATATTCTTCTTCGGCTGTGCTTAGTGCAACACTGGATTGCTTTATGCTAAACCATGAGATCATAGCAGATCCCAGACTATAACATCCACCTGATGTGCTTTTTCTATCTGAGATACTTCCGGCCCAATCTGCATCTATATAGCCATACAATATATACTCATGGCTATTATCATAATATAGACCAAAGTCTATAGTTCCTTTCAAATATCTCATCACATGTTTTGCAGCTACCAAGTGAACCCGTCTAGGTTGAACTAGATATTGATTAAGGTGTTCACAGCAAAAAAAATGTCTGGTCTGGTATTTGACAAATACATCAATGACCCAATGATCTGTCTGTAATGAGTCACATCCATTAACTCTGATGAGTCATCAGTTAACAACTTCAGGTTGGAATCCATGGGTGTGGACAAGGATTTGCATTCCAACATGTTGAATCTTTTCAATATCTCTACTGCATACTTTCCCTGATTGAGAAATATTCCTTTTGAACTTTGCCATACTTCTAGACCTAGGAAATAATACATTAACCCAAGGTCTTTCATCTCAAATTCTTTTGCTAGTCTCTTCTTGATTTTCATAATCTGTTTCTCATTTCCTGTCAAGAATAAATCATCCACATATAGTAGTAGGATGACAGGTTCATCTTCTACAACCTTGAGGTAAAGGTCAGGATCAACTTTACTCTTGGTAAATCCCATGCTTGACAGGAAACTATATATCCTCTCATACCAAGCTCTAGGAGCTTGTTTAAGACCATACAAGGCCATCTTCAACTTGCATACATGAGTATGTCTGTCTTCAACTTCAAATCCTTGAGGTTGTTCTATGTAAACTTCTTCTTCGATAACACCATTCAGAAAAGGTGTTTTCACATCCATCTGGTGTAAGTCCCACTTCATTATGGATGCAAGTTCCATGATAGTTCTAATCAAAGTATATCGTGCTGCAGGAGCAAATGTATCTTCATAATCAATTCCCTCTTTCTAAGAGAAACCTCTGGCCACAAATCTTGCTTTATACTTTTCGATACTTCCTTCAGCTACATGCTTTATTTTGAATATCCATTTGGAGGATACTATACTCTTTCCTTCTAGTTTGGGAACTATATCCCATAAATCATTCTTCATTATTGACTGGTATTCTTCAGTCATTGCTTCTACCCTTTCTTTCTTCTGTACTGCTTCTTCATAGTTTGTAGGTTCTTGTTCTACAAGATTACACATCAAGGCTACATAGTTGGAAAAAGTATTAGGTTTCTTTCTTTCCCTTGTAGAGCCTTCAGGAGCTCCATATCTTTCTGCCTCTCATAAAATTTCTCTTGTCCAAGCAGGATTTCTTTTTCTTGATATCTCCATCATGGGAGGTTCTTGTGGTTCTTCCATGTCATGTTCTTCAGGAGCTTCATCTTCAGGGAGACATGTAGTTTCTTTATTTCTGGGTGGTGTCTCTTCTTCATAAACTTCTTCAAGTTGGCACTTCCTAGATCTCTTGAGAGCTACCTCTTCATCAAATGTCACATCTCGACTAATTTTCATGTGGTGGAATCCAGGAATGTAGATTTTGAATGCTTTGGATACTTCACAATATCCAACAAATATTCCCTTCTTTCCGGAAGGGTCTAATTTGGTTCTTTTCTCTTTTGGTATATGAATATATACTGGACAACCAAATATCTTGAGGTGACTCACCTCAGGATTCTTTCCCGTGAATATCTCTTCTGGAGTTTTGAACACAAGAGCACTGTGAGATATTCTATTTTGTACATACACAGTAGTTCTTGCCACTTCTGCCCATAAGTGCATTGGAAGATCTTGATCATATATCATTGTCTTCACTTCGTCCATGACGGTTCTGTTCTTTCTTTCTGCTACCCAATTTTGTTGGGGATTGTAGGGAGTAGTTAGTTCCCTCTTTATTCCTGCATCTTTGCAAAAGGAATCAAACTCTTTTGAGGTGTACTCTCCTCCATTGTCTGATCAGAGAATCTTAATTTTCTTGTCAGAAATATTCTCTATCAAGGATTTGAACTCCTTGAATTTCTCAAACACTTCACTCTTTGCCTTCAAGAAGTATATCCAAGTATTTCTTGAAAAATCATCAATAAATGTGATATAATATTCAAATCCACTTAAGTATGTGGAAGACATTGGACCACATACATCTGAATGAATCAATTCTAACGTACCTTTTGTTTTTGTTTCACTCTTTGGGAATAAATTCTTTATGTTCTTTCCCTTCGTACATCCTTTGCAAATTCCTTCATTCTTGATCTTCATGTCTGGTAATCCCGTCACTACTTTGTTCACATGAGGTAGAGCCTTGTAATTGATGTGGGTAAGCCTTCTATGCCATAGTTCACTAGGGTCAATGGACTCATGCACAAAGGTTGTTTCTGAGTGCCCCTTGAGTTTATACAAGCCCCCTTCTTCTTCACCAATGATGATTGCATCTTCAATATTCTTTCCTTTGGGCCACATAAGTACTTGACCATCTATGAAAGAAACTCTGAATCCTTTCTTATCTAAATTTGAGATAGAAAGTAAATTTTTCTTTAAACCAGGTACATATAATACATCTTTTATTTTTAAGATATTACCTAATTCAAGTTTGTAGCTTTCTTCACCAACTCCTTTGATTGGATATTGATATTCATCTCCTAGGGATACTTTCTGAGGAGAGCTCTTTTCTTCAAGTTTGGAAAGAGTTTTCTTTTGTCCTGTCATGTGCTTTGAAGCACCACTATCAATAAGCCAAGTGTCTTCTCCAGGATTCACAGACCCAGAGAGAGCAAAAAACAGTACATATTCTTCCGCATCTTCTTCTCTTGCTTTCTTTCTCGAAGGTCCTTCATCTTCTTCTTCTTCATCCTCATCTTCATCTAGATGAGCATGATATATTTTGTTGATGTTGATCCTCTGCTTATATTCTTGCTTCTTTATAGGACAGTTTCTAGTAATGTGTTCTATCTTGTCACAGTGGAAGCATTGAAAACCAAAGTAGTCCTTACTTGATAGAATTTCTTTTGATCTTTGGAATCTTCTAGGAGGTTGATGCTCTTTGTGATTTCCCTTCTTGAATATGGGTTGATTCCTTCTTCTTTTTCTGGTATGAGTGCCTAGGGCTTGATCATCCTCTTTTAGTAAGGATTCTCTATTTTCCACTCTAGTCTCCTCTTGAATGCAGTCTTCCCATACCACATCAAATTGCATGCTTTCCTTCCTGGCACACATCATTTGAATGAATGATTCCCATGGTCTAGTGAGACCATTGAGAGCAGTCATAACCATTTCATCTTCATAAAGCTTATCTCCAATAGCTTCTAGTTGCTCTTTGATACGGGAAAACCTTAAAAATTAGTCTTGGATGGATTCTCCATGACTCATCTTGATGCTCTTCAGTTGAACTCTTACATTCATCTTCATGTTGATGTTTCTTCCCTCAAACATTCTAGAAAGGGCATCATACATTTCTTTTGGAGTCTTCTTGGATGACACTTGAGAAATCAAGTGATCCTTAATGGAGTCAGAAATAATTCTTTATGCCCTAATCATATCCTTTATGTGCTTCTCCTTGGCTCCAACTTCTTCAGGTTCTGACACTTCTTTTTTGACATACTTATCAAGATCATTCTCTTGGAGAATGAGACCAATCATGTATTTCCATGCTCGAAAATTCTCTATGCCTTCTAGCTTGTCTTCAAGCTTAGTGCTTGAAGTCATCTTGCTAGAGAATTACAAAAAAATGAAATTTTGTGGAATGAGAAACTGACCTTACCAGGAGATGTGCTTGAATGAGGTGAGTTGACTGATTTACTTGGATTCTGGAAATCTCGATTCTTCACCTTTCAAATCAGACGATTCAGCTTCTGCAGAAATTCATGTCACTGTTTCTATGATATCTACGCAATTGCTACCCCTATGTGTTTGAAATTTCTCACTAAGGTAACCTCGTATGTCCCTGATCCAACACCATAGGTTTCATAAAAATTGGTTTCACCAATTTGTATTTATGATCCTTTTCCCAAGGTGACCTGTTACAGGACTGTTCAGAACAGTGAAGTTGTACAGCACGCCATCTGTCACTGTTTCATATTCTTGGTCTGAACTTTGGACCAAATAAATTAAAGTCCATTCCATTTGTGGAACATCTTCAGGAATTCTATTTGTATCTCTATATCCCAAGATATAGCAATTTTCCCCAGGTGTCCTGTTTAGGGATGAATTCTAGAAGAGGCTCGAACCCTAACTTGGAGGGATCATATCTCTCAGAATATAGCGAATATAAGGCTGCATTTTGGCCACAGTGTAATGAAGGATTTTATATTTGGCCTCGGAAATTTTCAGCTCCTGAAACATATCCAATCTCGGTATATAGGAAATGTACCAAAACTTAGCAGTTTTAGTATTTAGGGTTTTTCTAGCTCAGGGTCAAACTAGGGTTTGACTTTCCTGGAGTTTCACCCAACCAAAAAACTTGATCCAGGTATCTAGAATTAGATTTTGATGAGGAGAGAAATCATATGCTGGGATCACTCAAAAATTCTTCTTCTGCAAGAAGCCCTAATTTCCCGCACCGAAAACTGAAAATGCTTGGAATCGAATTCCGCTTCGACAGAAAGATGTGCCCTTCAATGGAGAGTCAGCCTATCCTTCTTTTGCTGATCAATTGTGGAGAGAGAACCAAAAATTAAGAAGCCATAGATTCTATAGCTGAGCAATGTCTTATTTTTAGGGTGGCTCTGATACCATGTTAAATTTTCATATGCTTAGCTAAGACATCAGTATTTCATTTCATTTTCATGACAAAAGCATATAAACAGGATCACTGAAAGATAGACAAGCACAACCATAAAAAAAAGGAACACAAATATTTATCCTGGGAAAACCCTAAAGGGAAAAGCCTAGCACAAGCTTCCTCAATATAGATTCCCCAAAAAGATAAAAGATAAAACCAGCAAGGAGATCAAAGCCTGATCCTCCTCCTTCTCCAGCTACTTCTCTTCTCCACTAATGCGCTACACAAGTGAGAGTGTGTGTCTCAAATGAGGAGCACTACACCTCTATTTATATTCATCCGTTCACTTAAGTTAACTCATTTGACATGTAGGCTCGAGTTAAATCATCTAGGCTCGAGTTACACATGTAGGCTCAAGTAACCACACTGGGGTGCTAATGACCCACCTTTACAATTAGAGGGGACTACCTCATGACTCTTATTAGTTATTCCGATTAGGAGCATCGGGGTACAATGTAATACAAGTGGTTCTCCCGATAGGACCATCGGGGACCACAAAAAGATACATATAGAATATTCTTCGAAGTTACAATATTTCAACAAAGGGCAATGGGTGGTGGCACCGCTTGTGGACAACCGATGAAAGGAGGTGCAAGCAGGGGTGCCGCTCCTGGATAAAGGGGTATGCTCAGTGCTAAGAATTTGTATGACAGATTGATGAAAAACCATTTATTTTCCACTCCAGACGCTAGGATTTAGGGCAAGTAGGTATGTCAAATGTCTTATCACATGACAGTGACAGGATTTTGGTATAACAGTATGTCTTCTCTTGTTTTGTTTCTTCTTCTGAGAGCTATTATTATTCTTGGGACAATCTCTTGCAAAGTGTCCTATTTCATCACATGTAAGGCATCTATATTTAGATATATCTTTGTTATACTTTCTAGAGTTAGAATGCTTAACTTTGGAATGATGATAGTCCCTTCTTCTTTTCTTGGAGTGTACTGTGAGAGATTTATCTTCACTTCCCATCTTTCCTTCTCGGGCTACTATCTGAGCTTCTTCTTGTGAGCATTCTTCCCACAGTCTACTGAACGTGACTATATTTCTTCTAGCATAAATCCCTTGAATGAAGGATTCCCATGATCTAGGGAGACCATTCAAGGTGGTCATCACAATCTCTGCATTCTCCACTTCTTCATCCCCTAGTTCAAGTTGTTCTTTGATCTGGGAGACTGTAATACCCCGGTTTTGACCCAGTTTGAAATTAAATAAATTGATGTAAATAATCATGGTGTGGAACTAGGAAGAAGGCCCACCATCGATTTATTATTTATGTTTCAGAAATTAAGGTGTGGCTGATGGTATTTTTTTTATGCTAGATGAACATTAACAGCTGAACATTAAGTTAAAATTTCAATTTTAATTAAAACCCACAACCGGCTATGTAAACGCAACTAAATGAGATGGGGGCATGATTTTTTCTAAGGATGAGGGAGTGGGGGATTGGAAGAGTGGGGAAATTCAAATTGGGTAGAGCCCCTCTTTGGGAAAAAACGTTTTTTGAATTTCTTGGGAAAGAAAACACCAAAAATGACCACCTTTCCATCATGCGGCAACATTTCACCTTCCCTCACGATTTGGATTGAACAAAAAAAATTCTTTGGAAACCCAACTAGGCATTCACACACCAGCAAGCAAGAAAAAATGATTATGAATTTGAACCCTTTGGGAATTTCTCCTGTCCGATGATCTAAGTCCTTCACGTTTCTGGTTTTTGTGTTATGATTTTTCCGCTGTTAGGAAATTTTGTTCTCTCTCATGTTTTCTCCTGTCTGTTAGTCGTTTTCTTGAACACGATTTCCTTGAATCTTATTTTTTGTCTTTGATTTGAAATACTGACAATGTTTTTGTTTGGTAATGGCATTAATCGGTCTAGCACTGTAAATGTTCATAAATTCATAAATTTATGTGTGTGTATGTAATCTCTAGCGTCTGCTATGTTTTTATAAATCCCAAGACTGGGATCATTGTGTGTGCATCCACATTTGGATTTTGAATTGATTGAAGGAATGGAAATAGACTCTAGACTTGCTTGTTAAATCTAGTGTGTGAAAGAACCTCACGGACCAATCTAGAAGGCTTGTTTTCTTATTTGCATGCCCTGAATAGAACTGGAACGGAAGGCATGGCCTGAGGGACTGTGTAGCAGAGAAGGGAATGCTTCCTTTTGTTGGGTGTGTAATTGTTTAGAAATCAGGATAGATTCATTTTGGTTGTTCATAGCTATGGGGTTGAGCTCACTAGACTAGCAGTCATTCTTTCCACCTCCTTGGCATCCTGATAAACCCAACTGGAAGGATGGCTTGGTTGGTAGCCTAATAAACCCATATGTTTCCTTGGCTATGTCTCATGTGAATTTGGCTAAGTGTAAACCACTTCCTATGTAAGTCTGATAAACCCAACTATGTTGTCTTGACTAAGTTTTATTGTATCCTTGCTATGGGGAAAATATGCTAGTGTTCCTTAATCCTTTGGGAAAATCATTCCCATCTCGGCAGTGACAGTGTTGATGAGATATTAAAGAGCACACTAGTCTATGGTTGGGTGGAATGTTGTAGCGACATAGATGGTTGCGGTACAAGCTTCTCCAAGGATAAGTATTCTTGTTTATTTAAGTTCTGTAACTGTATTTGCTTATGAATTATAATAAAATTATCATGAACATGTTGAATGCATGAATGTGTTGAATGAATTATTTGCTTCCGTTCTATATATCATGTACATTTTATTATGCATCTGTCTATTTATATGCTTTAAGTTGAATGCATTTTATATATGTATTATGTTCATGGGGGCTTAGACAGCTCAATTGATAGATCTTGTCATGTCCTGTCCATCGAGTAAGGGTTGGGGATGTGATGGAGACCCTTGTGAAGTATGAATGTATAGTCTTCGCATTTTGGATCTTCACATTCTTCAACTAGTTCCTCAAAGTCATATTCTGATTTATGTTCTTTCCTTCAAACAGTTTGGTCAGGGAATCAAACATTACTTTACGTATCTTTAGGGATGACACATGTGGTATGAGGGGATCCTTGATTGAATCAAAAATAATCCTCTTAGTCATGACCAATTTATTTTTGTGTAAGGCCTTAGCCTCATCTCCCTCTGGAACTGGAACCTCTTCACTAATGTAAGAGTCCAACTCATTTTCTTCCAGAATCAAGGAGATCCTATACTTCCAAGCTCGAAAGTTATCAACTCCCTCAAGATTTTTATCAAACTTGGTGTGATCAGACATCTTAACTAGGAACCTCAAATGAAAATACAAAATATTTAGATCTTACCAATTTGAGAAGCTGAAAACTGGATCTAGAGCTGATCTTATGCAGTGTTGTTTTTCTGGTTCTAGGGCAAATTAAGGTTAGAATTAACCAGAATTCTACGCAACAAAAAGTTTTGATTTTTGTCTCTAAACTTTGTTTTTTAGGAGGAGAGAAATCCTATCATGGGATCACTCAAAAATTCCTCTTTAGTGAAAATCCCTAATTTCTCGATGTAGTGGTAGGTCAAAAACTAAAAGTGCTTAGAATCATATTCTGCTTCGACAGAAAGATGCACCCTTCAATGGACACTACTACATTTCGATCCAAAATCCAACGGAAAAATCCGACGACGCGTGGATTTCTCTTTTTAAACTTACCAAAAATCACAAGGATACATTTTTTTTTTGTAAATGTGGCCACAAGCGTCGGTTAAGCGATGGTTATTCTCATAACCATCTGTTAAGCGATGATGCATTAGTAAGCGTCACTTAAGAGACGACGCCTTTAATTGGTAAACTATTTAACATGGAAAGCATCGTCACATATCCGACGCTTAGGTTCATTTTCTACAAACACTCATATAAATAGATGTAGGCCTAGGTTCATTATCTCACACACTCACTCTCACACTTATCTCTTGGACAAGAAATGTGAAATTCCTAAGGGTTTGTTTTTTGTCCTTGTGCTTTTGTGGGGATCTTCCCACTTGGTCTTGCTCTTTGGTGACTTATCTCTTGAAGTATCTCTTTGTTAATAATTTCTTGGTTTAGGTTTTGGTTTTTGGCCTTGTTCTTTTGTGGGGATCTTCCCACTTGGTCTTGGATTTTGGTCTTGCTCTTTAGTGACTTCTCTCTTGAAGTATCTCTTGGTTAATTTCTTGGTTTAGGGTTTGGTTTTTGGCCTTGTGCATTTGTGGGGATCTTCCCACTTGGTCTTTGATTTTGGTCTTTCTCTTTGGTGACTTCTCTCTTGAATTATCTCTTGGTTAATTTCTAATTGGTTTATTCTTGGTAAATCTTTCTTGGAGAAACTTTTCTCTCTTGTGTTAGGGTTTTATACCCTCACTTAGGGTTTTCTCTTATGGATTTGGATTTGACTCTTGTGGAAAAGAAGATTCATCATATACTTGGTTTTGTCTTGAGTTAGAGTTTACCCTCACTTAGGGTTTTCTCTTGTGGATTTGGCTTTGACTCTTGTGGAAAAGAAGATTCATCATATACTTGGTTTTGTCTTGAGTTAGGGTTTACCCTCACTTATAAGGTTTTTATCTTGTGTATTTGGCTTTGACTATTGTGGAAAAGAAGATTCACCATATACTTGGTTTTGTCTTGAGTTAGGGTTTACCCTCACTTAGGGTTTGCTCTTGTGGATTTGGCTTTGAATCTTGTGGAAAAGAAAATTTATTATATACTTGTTTTTGTCTTAACTAGTTAGGGTTTACCCTCAGTTAGGGTTTGCTCTTGTGGATTTGGCTTTGACTCTTGTGGAAAAGAAGATTCATCATGATATACTTGGTTTTGTCTTGAGTTAGGCTGGTTTACCCTCACTAATTAGAGTTTGCTAGGGATTTGGCTTTGACTGTTTTGGAAAAGAAGATTCATCATTAAAGAGTTTGTCAAAGGAAGTGTTTGATGAGTATAGGCACTTCCTCTCTAAGAATCATAAGTATCGAACTATTGAAAAACATCTTTTTAATGGGAAAGAGTAGACCGCATTAAAACCACAAAGAATGACACCTCACATATGGAAGTTGCAATATAATAGAAATCGTCAAGCTACGATTCAATTTGTCTATCTTATATATTCATATTGATCATCTCTTATATGTACTTTTTAATGTTTTATTTTGGATTATATTAATTTATTTTACTGTAATATACGGCATTTTAATCTCTTTAACTTATATATTGATTATTGATGGTCTGCATGAACATCATGAAGGTGTAAATGGGCTTCCACGAGGAACGAAAAGTTATCCCAAACAATTTAGTAGGTTGCCTTACTATGAGCACTTACTAGTTGTTCATTTGTTTGATACAATGCATATCGGAAAGAATGTAGCTGAAACACTATGGCAAATATTAGACGGAAGGAGTGACAAAGAAAAAATTGTCAAAATTTGCAATGACATTCATGAATCCAATAATGCAATGAAAGATATCATTGAACATTTAAACAACGATGGAGACCAAATTAATATAAGGTAACTTCCATGGTTATTGACTGAGCAAAAAAGCAATGCGGTAAAAGAAGTGATACAAAAAATGAAATTTCCCACAGGATTTTGTTCGAACATAAAGAATATCTTAACAAGGAAAGGTGATTTTGGTGGGGTAAAAATCCATGATTGGCATATCTTCATTAAGGTAATTATATTTCTGGTATATATATTGGTATATTACAATACTGCATGTTTTTGGTTTACTTTTTTGCTTAATTTTGAAAAATATATTGTTGAGACATGTTCATTGTTACAGTATGTTCTACCTGTATCTCTCCTAGACAACTTTGACAATAATATCAAACAGGTCATATATGATCTTGGAACATACATGAGGTAATTAGAAACAATATTTTTCATGCATCATCATGTAATTTGATTAATTCGTTGTATAACTTATATGAATTGACATTTGTTTTAGTCAATCATGTAGATTTGTACTACAATGTTAAATTTTCATCATTAAATGATATCATTATTTTCTTGCTTTACATGTAGATGGTTGTCATCTAAATAAATCCACAAAGAAGATATAAAGTATTGGAAGAGAGAAATTCCTCATTTAATGTGTCAAATGCAGAGATTTCTACCTTCGGCATTTTTCAATGCACAAGAACACTACCTCATACACCAAGTTGAGGAGATTGAGTTGTGTGGACCTATACATGCAAGGTCCATGTGGATGATTGAGAGGCACTTGAAATTTATGAAGGCTTTAGTTAGACAAAGAGCATGTCCAGAGGGTTCTATGGTATTTCAGGCCATGGTGTATATTGTTGAATATATTCCAGGGTTGACGTTTATTAAGACGGAATTAGATTGATGCATTGGTGATCCAAACTCCACTAAGAAATTAGAAGGAGAGTACTTGATGGGGAAAGGTAAATCGAGGAAGTTCAAAGGTAATTATTAAATGGTGTTATAGATTAATATTAATGTTAATACATTTTAATAATATCATAGATAATTATTTCATTTTTAATATTCATTAATGATATGCATCATTAATATTTATAATGTTACACTGCGTTAAGTAATTATAAATTTCTGAGTTGATTTATGTAATTTTATTTTCATGCAGTTGGTCGCGAGTGGGATGCACTACATTTGTACATTGCAAACAATATTGATTGGATGAAGGTATGGATTGAACGATGTAATCAATCTGGTCGAGGACTATCATGGGAAGGTGTGGCTTCATTGGTTAAAGAAGCACATCGCAATGGAGATGGCAATCTAATAGAAAGGGAAATCGATTTAGTATATGGTTTAAAAGATAAATAGGTAAGCATGATATTATAAATATAAGCCATAATATTTTCAATTACGTCAATATTCATGTTCATCTTGATGAATTTCATTTTATTTGCATACTTTAAGAACATAAAATACTTACTATCAATTGCAGGTAAAACAACACAAGGATATGTGGTGCAACGGTCGTAAATATCGCATTAAAAAGTTGGATGAAACAAAGAAAACATGTGATTCTGGGATAAGTGCAGTCTTTGAGGTCACTAATGTTTCATCTAGAATCGACAGATGTCCAGAATTGTCAGAAAATCGATATTATGGATATTTGGAAGATATCATTGATTGTGACTTTAAATCATTCAAAATAAAAATTTTGTTGTGAAATGGTACAAGCTACGATTGAATCGATTTGATCCCGATAGAACTATTATTGAACATGCTAATGGATTTACCATGGTCAATACAAGGTTTCTTGAGTCACGAACGTCAGAGCCCTATGTTCTTCCAAGTCAATGTGAACAGGTATTTTACTCAGAAGTTCCTGGTAGATAGGGTTGGCCATTTGTTATTAGACATGATCCAAGAGGAAGGCTAGTAAAGTATAATATTGTAGAGGAAGCTGAAGACGGTGTTGAAGAAGAAGGTGATCATGTAGAGGATCACCATGAGTTGAATGTTGATGATCATAATGTTACGCAGGAAGATATTGAAGAGTTAGTTGAAGCAGATGATGTTAGATACAATGTTCATGAATATAATTCCTTACCATGTTGTAGTTGTAGTTGTTGTCATCACTCATCACACTATAGTATTTGTTCATGCCTTCCCATAACATTGGGTTGGGCTAGATTACATGGTATTTCATGGAATCTATAATCATTTATTTCTTGCCAAATATTTTTCCTTTTACATGATTTAGGATTTGGTTTTCCGATCACCTTGAACCGATAGAACTCCATCCTAATATTTCTCCCCTTCACGAGGTGTTTTGTTGACTAATGTGTGCTAGTGTTGGAAGGAATCTATAGAAAGAGCCTACTCCCTTAACATTCATAGGACTGAATATTGAACTGAAACACATGGCGATGGGTTGGGAATGACTGTCGACACTTCTTCAAATCCAAATACACTATCACTCCATCTATGGATATAATAAGTGTTGATATGATTCCAATATAATCCGAGAGACGTATCCTCCATAGGATTTTTTGCCTTGAGACAGAGGTAAATGAAATATTCATGTAGGACATGGATTATACCATGATTTTCAATGTTTAATTCTTGAATACCCTAGTAATCTCGTTAGGTGTTATTTCATGTTTTTCAATTGTTATATTCCTTTCCCCTTTAATAATAGAAAATAAAGCATTATCCTACTCCTTTTTTATTGGTGATATAATATAATTTCATATAATTATCTTCATGGACACCTCCATGCATCCAAATTTGTGCAAACCTAGCAAGACAAGTCAATCTCTCAAGTACCTCAAGATGTTGCTGATTTGGAGCAAGGAGATAACGCAATATATTCAATGATCCTCGTCTAGCTATCAATGTGAAATGAAAGAGAGGCATGCTATGAATTATTAAAGAAATGCACTTGAATTTAAAAAATGAAAGGTTTTATTACAATGGAGATTCTACCTACATTTATATTGCTGAAAAGGCCTTTTGGCACTAACAAGGTATTTGGGTTTCAATTATTATATGGACACATAATTTGAAATCTAGACGGAAAAGGAAAATGATCATTAACATAAAAAATGCTTAAAAATCCTTTAACATTATGTAGGCATACTATTTAAATTACAATTATTTTATGCTGAAAGTATTTGAATGTCAATCAATAAATTCACTTCAATATTCCAGGTTCTTAATATTAAAACACCAATTCTATTAATGCATGGTGCCATGCATGCCTCATGGAAAAGGGTTGGCGATGATAATGATGATGATAATGACTATGATGACGAATATGACAATGACAGTGAGAATGATATGAATGACAATTATGATTATGACAATGCTGACAACGATGATGATGTCAATGATGACCATTATTAAGACCGTAAGGGAAAGGGGGCAATGTTAGTAATGTCATGGAGAATGTTGATGATAA